>VUQI01023571.1:4490-18960 GCA_015106735.1 Paratilapia polleni
GACGCTGCTGCCTAGAGGCACTGGCAGGAATTTTCACAGTAGTCTCAGTATTATGACTCAGTAAGTTAGTTCTTCTGCCAATGAGTAACATCCCCTGTACAAAGCTATGGGAATATATGCTGCACAACATTGCCTCAAAAACTGCCCATGTATCAAAGCCTTGTAAGCCCACAAGAACACGCAGGGCCTTATCCAGATCAATGCTACACGGTTGGTCTTGGGTCAGCCTCCTACGCCTGGTATCCTGTGCTTAAATGCAAATCTAACTGGAGCTTTGTAAGCAGTGAATACTCTGTACTCGTGTTGCTTACATCCAGTTCACCTAAGGTCCATGTTCACAAAGCTTGAAATAATCAAGTGATAATGTAGAATCCAATGAAATGGGGGAAAAAAGCAAAACAAAAGACAGGGACCAGAAAGATCAGAAAGTCCTACATCAGCTACTTCACTCAGAGAAAATGTATGAACAGGTGCTCAGATCTTCAATTAATAAATCCCATTTGCCCTTAAAAAGCTGAATCCCCTCTTCTACCACGACATGGAGGCGTGGTACGAGGCACAACTTTGTGTTCTGTAGAAATCATTGCACATTGTTGCAGGTATAAATGGACTGCCATGTAAAGCCATTTTCTTGATTAAAGAAGCACTCCATGTCTGCCTGCAACCTTGAAAATCAACCATGTGCCTACAAAAGAACAAACCAACCCACACTTGTCGACAGCTTCCCTCTAAACAGGTGAATCATTTCCAAAAGGTGCAGTACTGTAACAACCCAACAAACTAACAGACACTTCTCTGATGGAATCATGGTCTCTTTGCAGTGTACACTGCGTTTCCACCTGTGCGTTTTATCTTTTAAAGAACAGACTAACACTCAAACTTTAACCACCAAGTTCATCACAAAGGCCCCTTCTTTCCCTTAGAATCACCCAGTCACAGTTAAAACCTGCCATATACCGACCTGAGGACAGTAGATTAGCCACAGAAGCACAGGGAGACAAGAAGGGGCCTTCTCCGCAAGGGAGAGAGCACTGCATCAATCGCACCACACAAGCTACTGAGAAAGAAAAGAGTGCGCTGTAATATACTGAATATGTAAATAATGTGACTGTACAATGCTTTATAAAAGACAGAGCAAACACTACCTTATATTCCCCTGAGGTTTTCTGCACATTTAAGTTGATCCAAAGTTCAAAGAAAGATCAGAATCTCTCAACTTCATCTACTTCTTAAAAAGGTTTTGGTGACAGATCTGTGATTCTTACTTCAAATGGGGAGACTGGGAGCAGCAGCCAGGGATCAAAGTAGCATCAATCTTTAAGGACTCAGTTTTTAATTTGATTTTATAGGTGCTCAGCAAATCAAACCACAATAAAAACAAAGAATGTCAGAGGAGCGAATGCCAAAAGGGCTCCAGTGTTATTTTACATCCCTCTGTAATGTATCATTTTATAGTTTTCTGATGAATGAATGCCAGAATATAGAGCTTGACTTGTTAATGTTTTTTTGTTTGTTTTTTTTTTATCATATGTGTTGTATCTTGAACTTTAGTTTTTATTTTTCACTTTAACTGCCAGTATGTGTATGATGCTGAGAGAAGTCTGCCTTTTTGAGTTTTAACTTCCCTCAGCAGTGAAAATCCTATTTAAAAAAAATAAATAAATAAAAGCAGCTGTATGAACATCATAGAGTAAAGTTGTATTTTGAAAAAACACATCTGTGCACCGTGTGGTTCTGTTCAAATGGGTCTTTTCAGCTTTTCAAAGCTCTTGTCTGTACCTCACGGCCTTCTTCAGCAAATACAACTTGCTCAGGGCTGAGCTGTGGGTGCAATTCTCGTCGTCATCGCTTTGATTTTGCAGCACTTCACTTTCTCGATTGTTCTCCTTTCTGACAAGGCCTTTCACAGTTTCACTAATTGAGAAATTCTTGACCAACATGGATGTTAAGAAAAACAATTTAGCAAATCTGCTGATAATTTCTGTTTGTTTTGGCTACATTTATCCAGCACAAAGTTGATAAATGAGATAAAAACTGACCGCTGCCATCTATATTCCCTTTTTATTGGCCTCACTGACTGATATTATCACGGATATCAGTCAACAAGGCCAATATTGGCCGACGCACACGTTTGGCCAGTAAATCTGTACTGACTGACTTCTTGTTTTGTGAACATATTTTTGATGAATAATCACAGACAGAATGGGGTGCGCTCATTGTGAACCGGCTGCAGAAAGCGATGTTTGGTTTGCATGAGCAGTAAACAGGGAGGCTGAAAAGGTGATACTTCATTAGCTGTTTTCCCATGAATTCTTTGATTAAATAAGGATTGTTTTGAATTGTGAATCATGGAAAGCTACTCTAGCAGAGTGCAAGAATTAAAATATATAGAGCTGGAAATGAACAAACTAGGTCCACTCTAAAGTTTAATAACAGCAGGCACTGTAAGCTACTGGTCAGACTAGTTAAAGTAAGAATATACAGCAGGTGAAACAGTATATTGAGACATGGTGCTGACAGTAACAGAAGCACTGCTGATGCTTTCTAAAGAAAAAGTTCAACATTTTTGGAAAACAGACTTATTTGCTTTTTTGATGAGAGAAGACTGAGAAACCAAACACACAAAGTGTGAAGCCACTGGCAGAGTGGCTAACCTAGCTTAGCACAAAGAGTGCAAACAGGGTTTTGTGTGTGAAGTGGATAATTGTCATTATACTTTTGTGTTTGAAAGGATACAATGTGGTAGTGAGCACTGAACGTGCTGGTGGGCAGACTGTGTTCCCTTTGGATAGACTCAGCCTTTCCGTTGCTGCATTTTCAGGCTTTATGCTACAGGGGGTAGCTACTTATTACCATACAAACACTGGCGTGCATCACAGCAAATAAACATATTTTGGAAAATGCTGAACTCCTTTAAATGTGAGGTTTTTGTAAAGCCCTTACTATATATCTACAGGTCCTGCTTTAATGGATTTCATAGCTGCATCAGCTACACAATCCCATCTCACATCAGTTAACATGCATCATCACTAATTCAGACGTTACACTGACTGTAAAGTGCACATTAAATGAGTCTAACAGACATAATTAAATGACAGCAACATGAACTTAATTTTAAACATCTCAAGAAAGCCCTTTAAACTGCTTGCACAGTAGATAGTATAATGAGACAATACACAGGACCACCTGCAATCCAGTCTACACAGCTTAGAACAGAAACATCTAGCAGATCACAGTCAAGTGTGCTACAATATTTATATTGAATATGGAGGCATCTGTAGGCCAGCTTTAGGCTTAAAGGAAACGTTGATATTTTGGGAAATTTGCTTATTCACTTCACAATTTTTAATCTTTCTTTTTTTTTGAACAGATTAAATAATTGAGCCATAATGTGTTTAGATTTAGAGGTGCTGGTACATTTCTGGTCTTTATGCTGCTATATTGAGCTTCAAATTTGCATGACACTAAGTGAATAAGCAAGTTTCCTTTGATGAATACACGACTCATGTCTGTATAATCACACTACATAACTATAAATCTCGGTCTGGCTTCAGTTCAAACCCATTAGACACACATGAAACGCAGCATTTAAATCAGTACGGGTGTTTTCTCTCTCTGAAATGTCTTGTACTACTTTCAGTCTGACCAACACGCCCTTCATGTTTGCGTGTGGGCTCAGCAGGCATAAGGTGGAGGTTTCTCAAAGGCGCTGTAGGGGGATCCATAGAGGACAGGAGCATTGGGGGTCAGCATGTAGCCTCGTGGGTCCTGGGTGGCTCCCTGAGGCTGTGGCTGGGGGGGAACCTGAGAGGGAAGCTGGCTCTGGTTTTCCTCAGGTGGGCAGGAGGAGGAGGCAGGGCCTCCCCCAGGAGGGAGCAGCTGGGGAGTAGCAGGTGCCTGGTGGCTGCTGTTATGCTGAGGGAGAGGAGGAGAGATAGGGAGTGGCAGGTTGGAAAGGCATGTGGAGGTTCAGCCAAAGAGACATCAAATCATTTCTGGCATTTTTATGTGAAGTGTGGTTTTTATTTATTTATTTATTTTTTGTTTTCAAGTAGCAGCCACAAAAATATCAGCAAAGATCAACCCGAAGTGATCAATCAGACAGAGAAATATCAGAAAAATGTAAATAAAACAACACATTTGTAGCTCTAAACTGATTGCCTTGTTTAAGAAGATGAATTACTTATGGCACCGTTTCATGAAACATCTACCAGGCATTCCTGTTGTTAAGCTTTAATATGAAACAAGCCCAGCAGAAGAGAGTCTGCAGCCAAGCTAAGCAGCTATGTTATGAAGCACAGCTGTGCTTTGAGTTGATTTATCAGTTGTTTATCAGGTATAATTTTCACCATATTCAGCATCTCAGTTCAGTGTGTTAGCATGCTAACATTAGCTAAGTGACAGTAAACACACAGTACAGCTGAGGCTGATGGGAATTTAATAACTTAATAACTAAACCAACTACTGCACAAATTAAAATGTTGACCTCATGATGAAGCTAGAGTAGAGTAATGAAGAAAGGTGCTCCAGTTCATCATGAGCTGTTTTGAGTGAAACTGCTGTGCTAGTGCAGCAGAAGCATATGCTCATTGGCCACTTTATTAGGTTGCTTGCCCCAGTTTGGACCCCTTTTTGCCTTCAGACCGGCCTTAATTCTTCGTAGCATATCAGCATTCAACAAGGTGCTGGAAACATTCCTCAGAGACTTTGGTCCATATTGACATGACAGCATCACACAGTTGCTTCAGATTTGTCAGCTGCACATCCATGATGTGAATCTCCTGTTCCACCACATCCCAAAGGTGCTCTGTTGGTTTGAGATCTGGTGACTGTGGAGGCCATTTCAGTACAGTGAACTCATTGTCATGTTCAAGAAACCAGTTTGAGATGATTTGAGCTTTGTGACATGGTGTGTTATCCTGCTGGAAGCAGCCACCAGAAGACAAGTACACTTTGGTCATAAAGGGATGGACATGGTCAGCAACAATACTCAGGTAGGCTGCGGTGTTTAAATGATGCTCAGTTGATACAAGGGAGGATGGATCCATGCTTACATGTTTTAAATTCTGACCCTACCATCTGAATGTTGCAGGAGAGATGGAGACTCATCAGACCAGGCAACATTTTTCCAACCTTCTATTGTCCAATTTTGGTGAGCCTTTGGGAATAGCAGCCTCAGTTTCCTGTTCTTAGCTGACAGGAGTGGCACCCAGTGTGGTCTTCTGCTGCTGTAGTCCATTCAAGGTTCTACATGTTGTGCATTCAGAGATGCTCTTCTGCATACCCTGGTTGTAACCAGTGGTTATTTGAGTTACTGTTGCCTTCCTATCAGCTTGAAGCAGTCTCCTCTGACCTCTGACATCAACATGACATTTTCCCACAGAGAACTGCAGCTCACTGGATACATTCTCTTTTTTGGAACATTCTCTGTAAACCCTAGAGATGGTTGTGTGGGAAAATCCCAGGAGATCAGCAGTTTCTGAAATACTCAGACCAGACCGTCTGGCACCAACAACCATGCAACATTCAAAGTCACTTAAATCACCTTTCTTCCCCATTTTGATGCTCAGTTTGTACTTCAGCATGTCTACATGCCTAGGCAGCATTGAGTTGCTGCCATGTGATTGGCTGTGTGTACTTAGGTG
The DNA here is from genome assembly GCA_015106735.1 of Paratilapia polleni. Lineage (NCBI taxonomy): Eukaryota > Metazoa > Chordata > Actinopteri > Cichliformes > Cichlidae > Paratilapia > Paratilapia polleni. The sequence goes on from VUQI01023571.1 coordinate 10,136, forward strand.
TACCTAATAAAGTGGCTGGTGAGTGTCTATTCCTGTGTTTTATTCTTAATGGTTCGTTTTAGTTTTGGTCTGAGCACCTACCTGCATGGATATTGGATAGTTGGGGTAAGCGGGCAGTGCCTGCCCCGATGGACAGAAGTTGGGGTAGGAGAGCATGTGCTGGGTTGGGTTGTACAGGATGTGAGGTGCTGGCGCTGGGCTGGGAGCAATCTGAGGAGGGGGCTTCTGCTGCAGGAAACAGTAACACATGCTTTAGATAAAGAGGGGAAAACATCAAAGGAGGTCATTATATGAGAGATAATGAAGTATGACAGCTGCCTGATGTGCTGTAGGAACCACAGTTTTAAAAAATTAAGACCATTAAGTTGAACAAAATAAGATCAGAGAATTCTATGCCAGATAAACAAAACATAATTCAGTATAACAAAGCTGTAATAATGTAGTAGAAGGAAAAAGAACACAGACAGCATTAACAGTTCCTATATAATATAGTACATTTTTAAACTGCTGTATCATTTCTGACAGTTCAACCTCATGAGAGAATTAGGAATCAGGAATTAAACTGATCACATTCAGGCAGAGTGAGTTTAGCACACTTCTTTCAAATCTTGGAGGCTCTAAAATAACCTACTGAGAGTTATTGTAAGCTGCTATTAAAATAATGGATTAACAGGCTTTACACAGAGGCAGAAACACATTAGGGAGTTTAAACTGCTCAAAGGTACTGGATTTATTTAGCCTAGGTCAGTATAGTACAAAGCCTGAACATACTGTATGTGTCAACCACATGCTTTCATTTCATTCAGACTGCTTTCAATTTTTCTTTCTTCTCACCACTATATCCTTGTACGCTCCGAGGATGGCGGCGGTGATGATGCCTAGGAACAAGCCGATAATGTTGAGCACCACTGAGGTCCACATCAGACGGTACAGCTGGACCACATCCCAGCAGCTGCTGACCCCGGTGAACTCGTAGTAGTGTGTGGAGTACAGGCTGGAGGAGGAAGAGGGCAGGGGGACCAAAAGAGGACTTTTGGTTTAGGATTTCAATTATTACTTCAATGCATGGATAATTTGATTTCAAAGGCTTTCTTCAACAGCAAACATGTTGATATGACACGAGAATACCACTAAAAGATCAGAAAGCAAGCAGCAGCTGTTCTACTGTGAAATGTCAGTGTTTGCCGTGTATTCATATATTTATTTGGTATATATTTTAAGGTTTTGTGGAGCTCACACAAGTCCTTAAATATCCTACAATGTCTGCTTTATGGCTCTTATAGTACTTTCCACTTCATGTCCCAGGCTGTTTTATTCCAAACCTTCCAAGATGGCAAGAAAACAAAGACTCCCCTACACCGTCCATCACTTGCACTCGCTTTATTATTTCCAGACAGCCCTTTATCATCTTATACCTAACATGGTTGAAGGCAGGGAGATAATATTTGAAAGCTCTTTCTCTTTGGTGTAAGAGTTCACGGAAAGCTAAAATATCCAAGATTTAAGAGTGGGCTTTCATGCAAGAAAGAGCTGAAATTTCCAGTGCTGCCTAGGAGCAGTTTCTCTGAGCACTTTCTCATGTCTGGGATGCTGTTTTGATACTGGCCTCTGCCCTCTACCTTATTACTGTACAACTATAACATTATAAATGAAAAAACGAACAAACAAACAGAAATTAATTGTCGAAAGTTCCTCTAAAACATGATGTGAAGAGTGTGTAAACTGAAGTGATCTGGTTAAATAATGCAAACCCAGTTGCATTATGGCGGTGATGCTCACACGGACATACGCTTGCAGTCTGATGTTTCTCAGAGTTGAACAAAGTCTCACCTGTCACAGTTGTACAGGTAGCAACAGTAGCAGGTGTTGCTCCTCACTTTCAGCTTGCATCTCTTGTCCAACGAGCGGCACGTCACCTGCAACGTCAGAGGTTTGAAAAGTTAGAGAAAAGGGACACAACAACCAGACAAACAAGAACTGGGTGAACTGTGTGGACCAAGAAGAAAACACACACACACACACACACACACAAATGTCAACATATTATCTCCACAACTTCTGTGTGCTTTTAATTTGGTTTGATAGGAGAAAAAAAGATGCTGTTGTTGCTTTCAGTGAGCCAGTACGTCTGTGTAGTAACACCATTTGACCACTAGATGTCAGAACATGCTTTGCAAAACTGAATTAAGAATCAAAACGCTGCAAGAGCACGCCGCACAATCATATATTAACTAAAAATGTACTGAACTGTATTCTTCAATATGTTTGCTCATGAAGTATACACAGAATATATGCATCACCTCAGTATAATAGCTGTCGTAGGCATAGCCCGATCCACTCGGGTGAAAGTCACACATGCCCTCCTGCATAGGCGTTATGTCCTGAAAGAGAGAGAAGTTACACGTGTGAATATCATCTTCTGCATCCCTGCTGCAGCGAAGGTTTACGACATGTAAACTGTCCACTCCACCGGTGCAACTACTCCCCATCCCCACCTCATTAAACCCCTTTGGACTTTATGCAATGTGAAAGGTAATAAAATCATTTTCACTGTCCAAAGCTTGGATGTGCAATAAATGTGACTTTTACAGTCGTGAGATCACAAAATGAATATATCTGCAGAGGTCTGATAGCACCGTGGATCGATATCAGGGACTCGGTCCAGCTTTGAAACTCTCATTAGGAAGCAGAGGTGTCCACGGTTGCTTCCAGGAAGAAATCCCACATTATCTTAATCGACCCCTGACTTTGTTTATTCACATACAAATAAATGTCTACAAACTGAACTCCACGCATGCTGATTTAGTCTGCGAGTGTGTGGTCCCTGGAGTTCCCCCTGATTTACTGTGCATTTTGTTGTCATCAAAGTTTTCTGTGACATAAAGAATTTAATCAGCCCCCCCGCTATCCTGAAAGTTTTCCAGCTTTTCGTGTCACACAGCAGCTCACCGCAGGTTGAGCGCTGAGATTAGTTGGTCTGCCAACATCTCCACACTTCCTCACCTGACGCTCGTCTTCTTGGCATGTGTGATTAAACCTGGTCTGTGAGAATGTGCCAGTGGCTGAATTGGTTTGTATTTCCGTTATGTAAGTGTATGTGATACTTACAATATAGTCTGAAGCAATTATCCCGTCCACAATGGCACAGAAGCAAGCCACGATGACTCCGACACTGATGAAGATTATTGCTGACACCAGCTTAAAGAGAGGTGAAGGGAGGAAAGCAGAGAGGAGAGTCATGAGAAATTATTTTGCAAGTTAAAAAAAGAGCCATCTGAGCAGCTTGTTTTTTTTTTTTTCTTTGTGTGTGTTATTCGCATGCACATATCTCTAAATAAAAGTTAAATCAAGATTTTATAAACACACAAACACACACGCGTAAACTTGGCATGTCTGCTGATTGGTCGCCTGCAGCGTCTGGTCTGCAGGACAATAAAGGAAATGTACGGCCTCTCGCTCTGCCAGCACAGAGGCGCTTTGTGGCTGATTTACAGGCAAAGAAGCAACGTACAGGACGGAGCAAGGTCAATCCAATTCTCCCAATCTGACACACACACACACACACACACACACACACACACACACACAGGTCCGCGCTGTTTTCTGTTCTGATCACTGAAACGTCAAATTTGTACTTTTCAGACAAACTGAACAATGCGACACACACTTTGTCCTCCTGTAAGAGTTCTGCTGTTAGACAAAGTCATTTTCTAATATCACACACACACAGACAGTCCAGCAGACCCAGCTGGCTGATCACAGATGTCTGATCATAAACTTTATCATCGAGCATCGGTTACTGTCTGTTCAATCGCTCCTCCAGGACTGACTCTCCTGTATGGAAACTGTTTTTTTTTTCTCTTGGAAATGGTAGCTGTAATTTGACACCAAAAAGCAAGAAAAAGGTGAAAAGACAGCGTAGCTTATTATACACGGACAACAGCAAGTTATTGGCTCACACAAGACTTTCTTTTCTTTTCTTGATCTCTGATGCTCTTCAAGATCATCAGTCTTTCTTGACGTGGTGACCCACAGTTTGATCTACATTTATTTCATGCAGGAGATCCTTCACAGTTGGATTGTTTAATTCATTTACAACTTTGTTGAACAAGCAATACAAGCGGTGATGTTGGTTTAGGTGAGAAGGGTTTAGGGTGATTCGGGGGCTACCTTGCAGACAGAACCTGTTGTGTTTATACAGATGTCAAGTTTCCTGGAGAGCTCAAAAGGAGTCCCCCAAGGTTCAATTTTAGGCCCTGTTTTATTTTCTACTTTTATACTGGGAAGAATATGTTTACAGCTAAAGTGAACCTTCATGCAAATTGTACTCTGACTCAGGCTGTTGACGAGTTAAAGACTGCCTTTGAACAGCCTCTTTGCTACAAAAACCAAACTGGTGTTTTCCAGAAATCACTCCCAGATCTCAGATAATGTTGGTATTCATACCCCAGGAGGAGACTTAACTGAAAAATATCATTCTACAAATACTTACTTGTGTGTCTGGGTGGATGGCAGACTTTCCTTTAAAGTGCATATTGAGCACTTAGTGAAAAAGCTGAAGGTTACACTGGGTTTTTATTATGAAAAGAGGGCCAGTCTAATTTAGGGAGGAAAACACTTGTACAGGCTGTGTTCTTAAATGTTCTTGATTATGGTGATATTATTTGCATGCATGCTGCCTCTTCTACACTTCTTTGTCCAGTACACTGTGTACTTTATGATCTGGTTTCTTGCCTTTCATTAAGCCTAACAACAGCATTGGTATATTTTATGTACAAATCCATACTGGGTGAACTCCTCTCTTATCTGTGTAAACTCTGAACACTTAGAAACTGCTGCTATGATCTTTGCTCCTGTAGTTGGTTCCTCTTCAGGGTACCCAGGATTTTTCTGAGCTTGACAGAACAGCATTCTCTTGTCTGGCACTTTGGCCATGCAGTAACCTTCAGAGCACACTAAAGGTGGATGTTTTTGTCTCCCTGGATGTAACTGAAGAGTGCAATTGCTATTCCTCAGCTGGAATTTGCTTGTCATATTTGAGTTTATAATTTTTGTAACCTTGTAATGGTGTGAATTCTTGGCCAGGTCTCCCTTGGAGAAAAAAAAAGATTTTAATCTCAAGGGACGTCCTGGTTAAATAAAGGTTAAATAAATAAAAAGTGAGAGCTTGTAGATTTGTGATCTATCCACTTTTTAATGTCTATTTAGCTTGGTCCCAAAATGTAGTCCTTGTTTTTCAGACTATGATAAGAGTAAGACTTTGCAGTAGATTTTCTGTTTGTATTTTTCCAGTTTTGGTTTGTTTGTTTTTTCATCCAGATATAGAAGTTCTGACTAAAATTACATGCAACCAAAACTAAAAGCATTTTTAAATTTGTTGTCATGATAGGAGATACACTTTTATTTTATTATTATTATTTTTTTTTACATTTGACAAAACATCATGGTAAGAAAAATCACAGGGTTAACAAATGGAATTTAAAAAGCTGATTTCCTTTTAGCTTTATACTTAAAGCTATTCGTGTCACTGTGACCATGACACAGCAGGTGTGATGTTTAACCTCCAGGTGGTGGAGACTGCAGTGAGCTTTTGAGGTGTTACCAGGGGACACAGTCCAGACCAACACATTTTTACTCAGCTAATGTCCACATTTTTAATCAGTGATTGTTAATCTGTGTTGTTTGATTTGCTATTGGTACATGTGTGTGTTTTTTGTTTGCTTGTTTACACACAACACTGTCAACTTAACCAAAGCTATTTTCTGGACCCAAAAGAAAAAAATATGGCAGTCCTTATGCTGACCCCCCCAAATACCCTCCACTGATCATTGGGTACGTACTCACTGAGCAGTTTACTACTATGAAATACACTAAATCATATCACTCATTGAATTTATGTACAAAAAAATTACATATATAAAATGCTAATATCAGTCCCTGTGCTTTCAGTGCATGAAGTAGTTCTTGGTAATTTGGCTAAACAGAACTTATTTCAGAAATCTACAATGTGTGAGTGTAATATAAACTACAATAATGGTGAAACTTGATTTTGGATGGTGGTTCTTCTATAAAACATAGACTGTATATACGTGATGGACGTAGCTTGATGTGACATGAAGCCTATGTGGAAAGGCTTTAAACTTGCATTCTCTGTAACGGCCAGCAGGAGGCGACTTCTCTGGTTGCAAAAAAAATTCAGATTGCATAAAAATCTATGTTGAAAACACTCCTGCTACTCACACAGTCTATGAACTCAGCAAGCACTTTCCAGATGCATTTGTGGTCTTAGCTGCTTGTTTAAAGTATTACTGAATCCAACACGATGTTCAATTTGTAAATTATGGCCTCATTTAGAATAAAAACAACAATGAAGCAGAGTATACTTTAGGATATGGCTACTGTGTGACTGACAAGTTGGTCCCATATATCGTATATCGTCATGCTGGTTTCAAAAATTATCCAATGGATATCCAGGGCACGTGCCAGGGGCCCACAGCCAGCTGGGGGCCCACAGCCAGTGAAATGAAATTTAAAAATTTTTTTACCAGAATTTTATTCTTTTAAACTTTAGATCTTGAAACCATGTATTATCAAAACAGGGACATATCTTTTTCTTATCGTAACAAAATTATACCATGGGTCCATGTTTCACCTGCTCCTTTTTCCTCTGCATTGCTGAGGCTGTTAGTCTCTCCCAAACTCACCTAGTATTGCCGAAAATGCACTATGAAAATGAATGAAACAAGCAGAAGTGGGTTTAGCAAATGACAGAAGCAAAGGGGGAAAAAAAGAGGGAGAACCACTTTTATTTAAAAAAAAAACAAAAAACGCTGTTTTGTGTTCAGCCAATTCAGGGTGAAAACACTGCAGTTAACTTTAAAGTTGTTGAGAAAATGTTCATCAAGATGACATGCAAGCTAATCCGGAGGTTAGCTGATCACAATCGCAGTGGATTTATGAGCTGAAGCTGAGGTTGGATCTACATGAATAAACCAGGCTACCCTCATCAGTAGAGGGCCTGCTGCACTTCACAACGGAAGAGGCACGTATCCAGGGAAAATTGTGTGTGGTCTGTAACTTCATGATCATGCAAACCTGGATCGTGATATCACTAACCCATGGGTGACATCACGGGGGCTGCATCCATCTTTTGCATACTCTCTTTTCTATAAGGCATCAAAAATGTGTCTAACACTGCAGGTCCTTTGTGAGCAGAAATTGTGCAACACTGTTAATTTATTCAATGCTATCACATTACATAAATTAACAAAACAAAAACAAAACAAAACACCACAATACTGTGGAAATGGGTACTTCTACCAAACCCCTTTAATTCTGAGGGTTTGCCCTCTTGATTACAAAATGTTGTGTTTTGGAGCAGACCGAGTGCCAAAGGTGTTGTCTCGCTCTAGCATGTGAGACAAAGCTAAAAAAGGGGAAATGGATACACACTTACAATCTGGAAAAAAGTGATATAAAGTCTTAAAGTAATGAGTTTTTTTTTTTTTTTTTGGTGTTTGGTTTTTAGTTTGTAACAATCAGAAACAAACGCGTTTATGTTTGTTTAAAACAAACTGTTAAGGTTTATTTGGAAAGAAAATGGATATAAAGGGATATTAAAATTGAGGTTTTTTTTTTTAAAGTGAAATAAGAGCCAGGCTGAGAATATAAGCTTTTTCTGGGTGGGTTTTATCTGCCACTGGTCCAGACTCTCCACTTCATTAGCGGTTTAAATGACTCTGCTTTTATGGGCTGCAAGTGGGAGACGAGGCCAGCAGCAGAGACAATAGAGCCTGACGACTGCATTACTTCACATTACCTTAGCACCAGCTGCCAGCACATAAAATATCAACGCCACCCAAACCTCCCCTGATACTGAAAAATCAAATACTGTAAAAGATTAAAGACACACGGCATACTGTAGATGGTTTTCTACTCTCAGGAGCCACGGCAGAGGAGAAACATTAAAAAGACTGGAAAGTAATTGTACTAAAATACAACTGTGAAGTACTTTTCTTGATTACTATATTTTAATTTTATACCTTTTAATTAAATTTGCTAGATTTTTAAGAAATCTTTCAAATTTTACATAAAATTAAATGAAAAACAGTAACAGGGACCACAACTACCTCTGTAATAACTTATTTTTTTGGCTACTTGGAGACAGTAGATCAGGAGAAGCTGGACCTGGGTTCTCCTGAGCAAGACATTTAGCCTTTTCTCCACCAACTTTTAATTCTATCTATACCTTGCTAGTACCGGGTTGGAGCCTCTTTTCCCTTCAGAACTGCTTTAATTCTTCATGGCATAGATTCAACAAGGTGCTGGAAACATTCCTCAGAGATTTTGGTCCATATTGACATGACAGCATCACACAGTTGCTGCAGATTTATCGGCTGCACATCTCTGATGTGAATCTCCTGTTCCACCACATCCCAAAGGTGCTCTGTTGGATTGAGATCTGGTGACTGTGGAGGCCATTTGAGTACAGTGAACTCATTGTCATGTTCAAGAAACCAGTTTGAGAGGATTTGAGCTTTGTGACATGGTGTGTTATCCATCAGTAGATGGGTACACTGTGGTCATAAAGGGATGGACATGGTCAGCAAAAATACTCAGGTAGGCTGTGGTGTTTAAACAATGCTCAGTTGGTACTAAGGGGCCCAAAGTGTGCTAAGAAAGCTACAGTATCTTGTCTGTTGGATCGAACCACACGGGGCAGCCTTTGCTCCCCACGTGCATCAATGAGCCTTGGCCGCCCATGACCCTGTTGCTGGTTCACCACTGTTCCTTCCTTGGACCACTTTTGATAGATACTGACCACT
>VUQI01023574.1:14307-27664 GCA_015106735.1 Paratilapia polleni
TAAGCTTCTTCTTAAAGCTTTAAATTCAAAATCAAACTAAATATCTGTGGATCTTGGACTTTTGAACTTCAAGAAATTGTGATCTTTTTGTGGGACATACTATTATTCCTATTACTATATTGTTACTATTACATACTGTTATTACTATTATTACATTCTACTATTATCCATCAAAAATAAAACACCTTGTCACAGCTGTTCTGAAGCTGTCACTGGCATGACCACTGGCATTGGCACTGGCATGACTACCCTGAAAACAAAAATTTGTTGCACCCTAACATGAATGGTGGAAACACGTGACAAACAACTCTTCTCCCTCCTCCCAAGCCTTCCTTGGTTTCTCCTGTTGACGTGTTTCTGCAGAGCAGATGGCTTTACACATAAATCCTATTAACAACTTTCTGCTGATGGAGACGCAGTGAATACAGGGCTTTCTCACTCTGTCATCATCTCCCCTGAGAAACCTGCATTTTTATTTTCTAAACTGTAAAAAGAAGCAGTGGTAGAGCTGAATTCAGAGGCCACGCCATGTCTGCAGAGAAGGTAAAAGGTTGGAGTTTTGGTTTTGTAGATTTTTTTTTAAATTGACTTTAAAATAAGGTTACCTGTCTGTGTTCTTTTAGCTGCTCAGTGATGAAATGTGCTAATATTTGTCGAGTTGGACCTAATGGATCACACAAATTACTTTTATAAGAGTCACTTAACACTCTCTCATAACATTATTTATCAATGTACTGCTCATGCAAAGTTTAAAGTTGTATTTGTGAAATAGTTTTTGGTCTTGTATTTCTGTTTGATCTATAAAGCTTCTATTATTTAAAGTCTTTAAACTTCAAAGCTTTAAATCTAAGACATTTTGGAGAATGATTATGTAGGAAATAATCTCTGACCCACATATGAGGTAACTGCTCTGTGTCAGGATGGGAAGTATACACGACACAGGTTATCCAAAAGGGACAATACTTATATATAATTTCAAAAGTAGAAATCATCCTTGCAGGGAGCTAAAAAATGTGTCTTCTTCATATCTTGTATCTCATGTAAGTTTAAGGAGGTCATGTGCCAAGGTAATACATCTGCGTAAGCATGCTTCAGGGATTGAAGTCAGTCAGTAATCCAGGCATTCAAACCAGTTGTAATGCTGCTGTGGTAGATGTCTGAACCAAATGCAACAGCAACAGCATTTTCTTCACTGTGACATTTTCTTATAAAAGGGCTTTGCTATTTACTTTAAGTTGTTTTTAGTGTTATACATGTTAATCAAGCTTTTTAGCTGTATAGTGTAGCAAATTTTGCACCATCAGTCAAACTTTTTCATAATTTTCCTCAATATTTAGGGTTATTATTGGATTTTATGAATGCACGAAGGAGTTTCAGGTATATTTTTCATATATGTGCTTTTATGAAAGAAATAAACAAGTATTTGAAAATAATGTGTGACAGTAAGACATTTTTTCTTACACTGTATTTAAAAGGTTATACAGTTGTATAATGTACAATTGTATAGTTGGCCAAAATTGACTACATTTGGAACTGTTGTTGTTAAGTGTTGTTGTTGGTGAAGTGGTGAAGTTTACAAAAAGACTAGCTGTTGACATAAGTTATAAAATTGCTATTCCCATAGACAGATGCAAGACACAAATGGGGTAATGTGGCTAAAGTGTTCCGTGACATTTGATAACTTTAATACAACAATTCATCACAATATGGCAAATGTCAAATCTGCTGCCATAACTCTGAGATGCGGATTTCCTGTGGACACAAATAGGCCTGCATTTAATAGGATTACTTTTACTGTCTCCGGTGGCTGCGATCACACTGACCTCGTTGTCTGTAACTTGGGATGGTGACATATTGTTCCTGTCACTCTGCACAAAGGTTTAGTCCTCGTACTCTATAAAGGTATGAAATGTTTGGTGAAACACAACCCTTTTTTATTTAATATCACACTGTTATATGTATATTTTACTGGAAAAAAAATATGGAAGTTAATCTCATCACTTAGACAAATTCTAGTAAGAATACTTACATATTGCAGAGTAGGACTATAGGTCAGGGAGAAGAGCCCCCTTTGGACTTACCTTAAACTTGTGTCTATGCTCCATGCAAAAGCTTATGTTGTAGATGATAAAGATGGAATAGCAATTAGGAGAGTTATTAATACAATAAAACAAAAAATACAAAATACTTTATATTTCATCAGCAGACAAGAAAGTGTCTGTAAATGTAATCAAAACTGAGAATGAAATACACTATTTCAACAGGGAATCGCAGCAGGTGTGACTTCGTCCTAAAACAATACAGTTGCTATTTTCTTCAGTGCATCACAAGTGTTGGCTAAACTAGTATTTGTTGGGCAGTAAAGTGTGTTTACGATTTGCTCTGTTTTGATGCTTTTATTTTAAGGTTCTTGGTAGTCAGGTGGAGGCCCGGCAGGTTACATAAAATTGTTACAAAACCTGTTTGTTTCTTTTCATGTGTGTGTTATACAGCTGTTTCTTTACTTCCTGTAACCTTCAGTTGTACTGTTCATTCACAAACCAAAAATACAAGCTCAACTTAACATGCAGATTTATTGAACAAATTAAATTTAAATGAATATCATATATATATATATATATATATATATATATATATATATATATATAGAGAGAGAGAAGTAATGATACCATTCCTGTTAATCTTTTTATTATCTTCTTTCCCATGCTTTCCTCACATCTGAACTTATAATGGTGAGTTGTTACTGATAAGAATCTTGCTATTTTGACTAAATCTTTAAAGAGATTTTATGTCTCACAGTTTTAATTTTGCTCAGTTGTGGTCATTCCTTATTTACTCTCGTTCCTTCCACGGGTCTCACCTATAATCTTTTTTTTTGTATCCTTAAAGAAAATCCATAGAAACCAAAAAAGAAGAAAGAAGATGCCAATGGCACAACGGAAACGAAGCTGAATGGAATTGAGACCAAGCCCAAAAAAGCAAAGACCAAGAAAAATGAAGATGTAACCAAAGAGGACAGTTCTGCCATTCAGAGTGAGGAGATAACAAATTGTGATTTCATTATCTCATGTCTATTGTAGTCTAACCGAAGTGGTTACGTGTCTGTTTCCTTATCAACATTATAGATGGAAAGAAAGTGAAGAAAAAGAAGCTAGAAAAAGACAAAGAGGAACCAGAAAAAGAGAGAGAGCCTAAAAAGAAAACCAAAAGTGCTCCAAAAAAGAAAAAAGGTAAGTCATTAATGACTTTAATGAGTTTTTACAGTGATGTGTTACAATGTAACTTTAAAATTTTTTAAAACTCCCTTAAAAAAAAATGTATGCAACAAATGCAGTTTGAGTATGTTTTCCATTACTTCAGGTTCAGACTCAGACGACGACGATGAAGAAGATGACGAAGACACTCCGAAAAAGAAAACTAAGAAAAAAACAACTAAGGATAGTTCTCCATCAGCAAGTTCTACCCGGGAGAAGAAATCTAAATCTAAAGGTATGATGATGAGTAATTCAGTTCAATTCAATTCAATTTTATTTATATAGCGCCAAATCACAGTTGCCTCAAGGTGCTTCATATTTTAGACCCTACAATATTAGACAGAAAACCCCAACAATCAGATGACCCCCTATGAGCAAGTAGACCACTTAGCAAGTAGAAGAAAGCTGTTTTCTAAAGACATTAACAGTGTGCTCTAAACAGCAGTTATATGACCAGATTGTAATTAAGAGGATTAGATGATGTTATTGTGTAATGATGTGTAAGTGACTTAGTGGAAACTCTTACTTGGCCACGATGGCACATAACAATAAAGTGAGTGGTTTACCCTTAAGTAATTAACTGTTGAAAAAGTAATTAATTATTACAACATGATGTTAGGCACCAGCGTGTTTTTGAAGTAAGTGAGCAATACATTCTTGATAAATAAATAGAATAATAAACAAGAGAACTGAATGAGTGACATGATCCTTTTTCAAACTTGAAACCAGAAATGAAATGGAGATGTGAAACCATTTTTTCTAACATCTTTTTTATAAAAGATAAACACATTTTTATTCTGTACCGTCGCCATTCTCGGGTGCTGCTAGAATGTGGGTATTTTTAGCCCTGCTAACAGCATGGCTTTAGCAGTGTCAGTCAGTCAGTAGGCCTGTCCTCCACAGACTTAAATAACCAAGCAACTAATGGATGGATTGCCGTCAAATATTGTACAGATATTAATGGTTTCCTTTTGTTAAAGCTTCTTGGCTTTTGTGATCTTGTAACTTTTGTACTTACTTTATGGAGCATCTCAATATCTACATAATTTTTGTTTCATTTTACATAATATTTTGTCCATCCCCAGATGATGTGTCCTTGTGAACCCTAAGTTTGATATTACTGTTGCTTTAGCAAACTAGTGTCATCACCACATAACATTTGAACTTGTTTCAATACTAAATCTTTACATATTCATTATAGTGCATCTTATGACACAATATGTGCCAAACTAGTGACATTCCCATCAGCCTCAGTTGTACTTTCTTTATTGTTAACAAATGTTAAAATGCTAAACTAAGATGGTAAATATGGTACAGATTAAAACTGCTGAGCATGTTAACATTGTAAACATGTTAGGGTGCAAACATGAATATGCTATTGGGGGCACTTACCTGTATTCTTCTCCCATCAGTCTTTGCTCCTGTACCTTTCATTTATTTGCCCAGTGAATCTGAACAAAAGGTGGCTGGAAACAGTGTTGCTAATCATTTTTTCAAAACATTCTGACTTGCCTGTTTCTCGAGAATTTTACAGCAAGCAGACTTACAGCTTTTAGTATGACTCGTTCTTTGAGTAAAAAGTATCATTGGAGAGATGCAAAGTGAAAACCCAACTATCTCTTCAATTTATAAAAAAAAAAATCTTATGTTATGTTAATCTAATGTTATAGACTATTTATAATAAAAGATTGATCATATAACTACTTGTTTGAGAAAATTTTCATCAGACACTTTGGTTAATCTCAGCTCTCCAGAGCATTTTATCATCTTTCACCTTATTATTTGCTTTTCCTGCCTGCAGCTAAAACAGTTTTGCTCTGGTTGTGCTACTGTCAGCTTTCATTGACATCTCTAAAACTCACTATGCACTCTCTGCTCAGCCACAAACAACAGGCACAGCTAGCTTGTGAACATAGTAGAGAATTAAAAAAGATCCAGACATTATCCTCAGGGTTCAGGAGAGAGTTAAAAAGAGAGTGAATATTAGGTAACTACAAACTTAGTAGTTTGAGTAGTTTTTGCCAGTGTACCAATGGTTACCTTAGCAGATGTTTAACCATGTGCTCTTAATCCCCAAAGTTCATTACTCCCAAAAACATTCAGGGAGCACTAACAACTTTTACCAGTCATTAGTCAGCAAGTCTAAATGGGCATGTTGGGACACATTCGTCATTGTGGAAAACGTTTTAAGAGTAAGCACTGACAGTATTGCGAGTGTAATCAAGGTTCTGAAGAAAACAAATTTGGAATCTGGCATCTTTCACTATGATGTCTTCCAAGTTATGCACTCTCAGTTTTCAGATTCTTTAAACGTAAACAAACTGAGAGCAGAAATATATTGTCTACATCCCCGTTTGCTTTGTCAACTTTTTCCTAACTCTGAAAATTAATAAGAGGTACTACTTTAATGGAAACTTATCATCTATATTTGGGTGTATCCCAGTTGAGCCCGAATCCCTCTCACAGTCTCAAGCTGTCAGAGTCTGGCAAAACAGCTGGAACAAGCAGCGAGAGCAGATTTCAGAATGAGTCCACACAAAGTCAAGATGGCATGCTCAGAGTTAGTTCTGTTGTTACATATCTGTCTCACACTCCAGTCTTTGTTAGCTTAATTGATTGATTGTTTGGTACTCCTTCCATAGTGTTCACTAAGATTTCTGTCTACTACACTTTACAGTTTATCACATTCAAGGACAGGTAACATTTTTTAAATTATACTTGTTTTTCTTTCCTTAGAGGATAAAGATTCTGATGGAAAAGAAAAAAAGTCCAAGTCGAAGGAAAAAGATAAGAAGAAAGAACCAGCTTCAATGTTCCAGATAAATGGAGACAAAGAATCTAAGAGCAAAAAGAAAGGTGATTACATTTTTGATCTTGACAAACCATAAAACTCTCTATCTTTGTTTACTCTACCAGATGTTTTCTACTTTACCCATAGCATCCATCTTGATGCTGCATACTAAATTGACAAAAACTGAAAAGCTTTACACTTGTTTACTGAGCAGCTGCCAAATCTGAAAGCGATGACAGTGAAGAGGAAACAAAGTCAACCAGATCAAAGAAGAAATCCAACTCTGGCTCTGCATGTATGTTTCAAGCATCAGCAGATAAGGACAAAGACAAGAAGACAAAGAAAAAAGGCAAGTTTACTACTAAGGTTTGCCTCTGTTGAAGTCACAAAAAAGTGTATAACAAATCTGTTGTCTGTTTCAGCAAAGGCAGAAGAGAGTGATGATTCTGAGTCAGAAAAAGAAGAAAAAACTAAGAAGAAGAAGGGCAAAGGGAAGAAGAAAAAAGTATTTCACATCCCACAAATCAAATACAACATTTTAGTCACTTAATATCATGTTAAGTAGGCAAAAAAAAACTTTACATTTCATTCAGAGTGAACCATGTTGTGAAATGTTCTTATCTATTCTTCTTCATCAGGGGCGGTCTCCCTCACCTGAAATTGAGTTTGACAACTTGGAGACATTTGTGATGCAGCCGGCTCCACAGGGTGTGACTGTCAAATGCAGAGTGACTCGGGACCAGAGAGGGATGGATAAGAGCCTCTACCCTCTCTATTACCTTCATCTAGACAATGAAAAAAAGGTCAGCATCATGTTTCAACAAGTAGCCACATTTAGACCAAAAGGGTAAACAAGGTACAATAGGGCTTCTTTCAGTAATTCCATTCATTTAGTTATTTTAATTAGTGCTATCATGGATAGTTTCAGGGATTTGTCTGAATTAGATTGCTTACTTTCTTTTGTTAAAACTTAGCTGTTTGTCTTTGTCTTGTTTTTTTTTTCTCCTTTTTTACTTTGTAGACATTCTTGTTGGCTGGACGGAAGAGAAAGAAAAGTACAACTTCAAATTATCTCATCTCCCTTGATGCAACAGACTTATCAAGAGGGGGGGAGAATTTTATCGGAAAGCTGAGGTAAAGCGATTATTTAATTGAAAAGTGGCAAACAAAATGCATCACATCAGCCATAAAAAAGTATTTATTAGGTGCATTTTAACTGAGTATGTTTTATACATTGCCTAGGTCAAATTTAATGGGGACTAAGTTCACTGTATTTGACAATGCTCTGAATCCTGAAAAAGCTCTTCCAGACATGTCTAATGCCCGGCAAGAGTTAGCAGGCATCATCTACGTAAGTCACCTTACTGCGTAGTGTTTATCTGCAGTGCATTGTATGAATACTATGATGTGGAATTGATTTGTTTTTTCTTATTTCTGACTTCAGGAAACGAATGTCTTAGGAATAAAAGGGCCCAGAAGGATGACTGTCGTCATTCCAGGAATGAACAAAGACAACGAGCGAGTACCACTCCGACCAAGAAATGTAAATTAATTATAGAAACAAACATAGAATCATATAAAACACCATGTCACCAGGGACAAAAGTCCTATACAAAGTTTGGACATGCATTGGCTAGTCACAGTTTTTTTTAGGTTTTTGAAATGAAAAGTAGATACAACCCCTGCTGAAAACTGATATTATAATGAGCCATTCTTCAAATGTTGTTGCTCTGTTTTATTCATAAACTTTAAAAGTAGAGAACATTTTGTGGCATGAACAAAGGTTTAGGCAACTACTACTGTTTTTAAAATCTCAGAACTATTACAACTTATTAAGTAATTGCCATTAGCGGAAAATTTACGAGCTTAATACCTTTTCTAACTCTTCAAACATTTTGCCGGCACTCAGTAACCATGCGCCCCACTAAACAATTAACTAATGATCTGTAAATAAAGCTAATGCAGTAGATGACTATAAGAAAATATCAAATTAAATAACAATTAAATAGTTCCGTTTTGTTTGTTGGTTTTGTTTGTCATTTCCTGCAGCGATTGTATTTACTTCTTTTCACTTCAATCAATGACAGGTGACATTTGCCCTGAGATGCCCAAATTTTCGTTTGCAACTGTTAGTTCATATGGGTTTACTCTTAGTTACTTTTCAGGTTTTTAGTTTTTCAGTATGTAGAGCTTCCTCAATCTTTCTCAATAAATACACAATCCCAATAGTTGTTTTTGTATGTACAGTGAATAGCATTCATAGCAACACAAGGCCAGCGGGTATAAACATATTACTCTTTGATGTTGGTGTTCACTGACTTATGTTTTGTCAATTCTTTGCAGGAATGTGACGGCTTGCTGATAAGATTCCAGAATAGGAGGACGGAAAATCTGATCGAGCTTCACAACAAGACGCCTGTGTGGAACGAAGAGACAGCGTCTCATGTGCTCAACTTCAATGGCAGGGTCACCCAGGCCTCCATCAAGAACTTCCAGATAGTCCATAACAAAGACTGTGAGTACTGTTTATTCATCTGTCTTTAAAGGCAAATGATCCTGTTTGTCCACAGCTACTACATCTTATTTAATTGGACAAAGAAATAAAAGGTAGTTAATTGGGAAGACGTAAAACAACACGAAGACATACACAAGCAAAGATCATTTAGTTGGATGCAGTCTTTCTTGAATTTTTTCTGTCAATGATGGGATTTATACATTCACTGGACAATTCATTAGGTACACCTGTTCAACTGTTCGTTAAGTCAAGTATCTAATTAGCTAATCACATAGTAGCAACTCAGTGCATTTAGGCACTGTATTGGACAATTTGGACAGAATTTGGTGTAAACAACATGAAAGCATTGATCCATCCTGCCTTGTATCAGCGGTTCAGGGTGGTGGTGGTGTAATGGTGTTGAGGATGTTTTTTTGGTACACTTTGGGCATCTTAGTACCAACAGAGCATCATTTAATCACCACAGTCTACCTGAGTATTGTTGCTGACCATGTCCATTCCTTTATGACCACAGTGTACCCTCCTTCTGATGGCTGCTCCCAGCAGGAAAACACGCCATGTCACAAAGCTCAAATCATCTCAAACTGATTTCTTAAACATGACAGTGAGTTCACTGTACTCAAATGGCCTCCACAGTCACCAGATCTCAAACCAGTACAGTGCCTTTAAGATGTTGTGGAACATGAGATTAGCATCATGGATGTGCAGCTGACAAATCTGCAGCAGTTGTGTGAGGCTATCATGTTAGTATGGACCAGAATTTCCCAGGAATGTTTCCAGCACCTTATTGGATCTATACCACAAAGAATTAAGGCAGTTCTGATGGCAAAGGGGGGTCCAACCTGGTACTAGCAAGGTGTACCTAATAAAGTGGCCGGTTGGTGTACCGTATGTTTCACAAAGATAGAGACGGATCAGTCAGAAGTTTACTTAGTTTGCACAATTTTTAGACACAGTCTAAACTGTTTAAAACAACAACAAAAACTGCAGTTTCTCATATATGAAATTAATTATTTTACATCATAAATATTATGCCAAGGTTTGTTTTTGTTTAAAAATACCAAGCTGTTTTTGAAGTTTATATGCTGAACCCGCATTACAGACTTCAGGCTGACCAAACCAAACTGTTCATGCAGAAAGAACCAATATGAGTATTCATCTTGAATTTGGAGTGCATTGAAAAGCATTTCATTACTTAATATTTTCATTATTTTAAGTACATACATTTTCATGATCTACCTTACTAGCTAGCTCCCTAGCTCCCTACCTCTCTATCTACTTACCTAACTAACTACTACATTCATTCTTTTGCTTTTTCCAGTGGACTACATTGTGATGCAGTTTGGACGAATAGCTGATGACATTTTCACACTGGACTACAACTACCCGCTGTGTGCTGTGCAGGCCTTTGCCATTGCACTCTCCAGCTTTGATGGCAAAATCGCTTGTGAATAACACAAAAATCCTCAGTTATGTACTCGCACTCAAACCAGCATGCTGCAATCCCACACTCACATCAGACCAGCCCAATATCTTTGGACTCGCCTACACTCCCTGTGATAGGTGTCGATAACGGCGATGGTTCCTCGAATGTGACAATACCTGCTGTTGTGCTGCTGCCGTGTGAGTGCTCCCAGGTGTAAGAAACAAAATCATTGTGACGTTATCATCTGATCTGGCACAACATGGTACAGAAGAATCCTGTTTTTCATTCTCAGTAATTCAGTGGAATCCTCAGAACTTCTGTGAAACACAGAAAGACACACACCACTGGGATTGAACTCCAGGAACTGGAGAGTTATGTTTTGAGGGGATGATGGTACACCTCATTTATGAAGGTGTTTGAAGATTATTAACATCATTAAAAGATGTTAACCTGTGACTTGTTTTTGCTTTGTTGTGCTTTGTTGTATTGTATTGCTGTATAGCAGCAAACCTGATAGGTTACCAGTGTCTTGTGTCAAATGTGACTGTGAGTGCAAAAACACCAACTTATAATGAAAATATCTATTTTCTTTACAGCAAAATCAAAATTACACTTTGTGACATAAATTATCTGCACAAAAGACACACTTTTATTTCAAGCTTTATTTGACTTTCCATATTTAATGTCTGTAAAACAATTTTATTTATCTGTTATTGTTACAGTAACATGTGCATAGGTGTGACAATTTAGAGTTTTTTCTTTAGGTATGTGTGTAAGTTATGTTTCTCCAGATATTTGTTTGCAGATAACTGGGTCTGATTTCAGCTCCTGTAGGTTTTTGTATGTTGTCTTTTTTAAAATTTCTTTATTTTCCTGAACATTGCCTTTGGTGCAGGCTTATTATAATAATTCATATGAATTAAATTTCATTGTGAACTAAATTTCCTTGAAGTCAGCTTGTATAAATACATACTTTTTCAATCTTTTCTTGTCTCAGTTGTTTCAGGGTACATTTCACAATAAAATAATAAACCCTACTGGATTTAGCAAACAGTCAATGCCACACATGCAATGGCAACTCCAAGAAAAACTCCTGTATGAGGAGGAGGTTACCTCAGGCTCTCTTAAAGCTCTGTACAGTAGGGTTTCTAATGTCTTATAACACATAGTTATAAAATATGTTTTATGGCTCTGTCATCTCAAGTAAGCAGGCACTTGGCAGATAATCAGTCACATTCCAGTTTCAAGTTGCAAGTTTTACAAACACCCGCGGTTTTCTTCAGTTGCCTGCACGTTGGGCTTCACTCAGGATGGAAAAACCTGTTTGAACTGAGGGCCCTCGAGAGTAAGTGAGAGGTGTGTATTCTGCCTGAACCTGCTCAGGCAGTTGTCCAGACTCGCAGATTAAATGAAGCCTAAAGTTGGCAGCTCTTCTGGACAGATGCTGTAAGGTGAGGTCTTCCTACCCCATTGTCTTTTTCTGTAATGTGAGTACCAGCTAAACAACTGTCAAGATTATTGTAGCCATACTAATACATCAGTACACTTGGTGTTAGTCATTTTCACACCACAGTATATGTCATTGGTGTAAAAATACATGATCTCAAAATGTTGCAACCATGTTATTGACCAACAGAAGGAGCTGTTGCTGGATGGAAATGTGTGGGTATAAGCTTGTCAGGTTTATAGTGAAACACTACAAACACAGAAACGATACAAGGAAGACAGCAGCAGTAGTCTCAGTATCTAATTCTGAAATTCAATGTAATATGTTCATTTACTGTGTACACACATTTTATTTTCAGTTTATTGTATTCGCTTGTACTAACTAGAAGTATAGCTAAAGTTTCTATATATGCATTTATGTTTTATATAATGATAACCAACTTATGATAGTGTATAATTATGCAACAAATATATGATACAAGTAGACAAAAATATGACAGTAAAACTATACAAAAAAGACTATTACAGATCACAAGATAAACCCTTTATGATTTTAGACCCCTTCATTTCCCCCTGAGGTTGATTTTTTTAATCAATTTGCCTCACTATTACATATGATAACACTCAAAATGGACCCACTGAAACTTTAAATTGGAATTCAAAATAAAGTTATGCGGGTTATGCGGGTCTGGCTGCATTAATGTCAACATCTGCAAGTGGAAAATTAAAGTAGCAAAATTCCAGGAAGATTTGTTTTTTTTTGCTCCTCACACAAAAGTTATCTACGAGAAGGAGTTGCATTTAAAAAAAATCTTTTTTTTTTTTTCAACAGTAGCTCACATAAGGTAAGTGCCAGGCAGATGAGGCCTAGCTTTTTAACAGTTACCTACTGCTTTTATAAGCCTTTACAGTGCTTTGCCAGCATGTAATGTACACTACTATAAATGTCTTTTTTCAGCCAAAAATGCCTACTTTGATTTTGAAGGGAGGTATCAAACATTAACTTGTGACTTATTTTCTATGTATCAGAAGAAAATAAGATATCTACACAATCAGATTGAAATGGCTGAGTGCATGCTCTTTGGTTCATGTGACCTTAAGACAGCATTTTTTATTGACAGTGTATAGGATTTGCTTAGAATTTGTTCTCTGTCTTGTAAAATTAAAGTCTATTGTGAACACTTGGCGGTGGCTCCATGGTGTAGTGGTTAAGACATTTGCCTTACATGTAAAAGATCCCTGGTTTGAGATTGAGAGGAGACATTAACCCAGCCTCAGGAGGGGTCACAAGCCCATATAATCCTTTACCTGGTTGTGTCAGGAAGGGCATCCAGTGTAAAATTTGTGCCAAATCAAATATGTGGATCCATCAGCTGTGCTGACCCCTTGGGAAATAAGGGAGCAACCAAAAGTACCTATTGTGGACAACAGTATAGAGATAAATATATATGCTGGATCTACATCCCATTTATTCAGTTGTGATCATGTAATTTGTTGTGAACTTCTCTGTACTACAATCGTGGCCCTTATATGCTATACTATGTCATCTTATATACCTATCATTAATGATTTTAGATACAGATAGATTAGTTTCTACATATATCTTACTGCACATCTTTACCATTTTCAAACCCTATTTATTTTGTAATTACATAAGCTAAATATGCCATATATCTTTAAAGATTTGCTTTTGTTTACCAACTTAAATACATTTTAAAAAACAAAAAAAAAAAGACTAGTCAAGTCATTTTTATATAAAACTATAAAGCTTGTATATAAATGCCCTTTGTATATATTTCATACCTTTGACATGAACATATTTGTGCGTGTATGTGTGTACTGTCGGACTGGTTTTTAGGACAGGAGGTTCCAATCAGTGTTCAGGGACTTTGTGGGCGGGGCCTGCGGTGAAGTCACTCCCCCCC
>VUQI01023585.1:2025-15820 GCA_015106735.1 Paratilapia polleni
TGAACTTGTTGCTGTGTCTCTTCTCCACAGTCACTCTGCTGCTGATATTATAGAGGTCATCAGGACCTCTGAGGGCCTCTGTAGGTCCAGCAGAGAGGAGGTTTTCCTCACTGTCCAACCACAGCAGCTCAGGCTCTGGGTACCAGCCTGCAGACTCACACTGTAACACCCGTCTGCCACTGATGGCATCTGAAGTCAGCTCTATAACGGGTGTAGAAATTGAACCTGGTGATGGGAGACAGGAAAATTGACAGCGACATCTGGTACCAGTGAAAGCTTAGATATTTACTCAAAGCCTTTCCTGTATTTTTTTTTTCTACACAGCAGAAGCAAACTGAAGATATCAAAACTACCTAAGTTGCTGGAAAAAGACACAGATTTTGTAGTTTGTCTCTATACTCCACCACAGATTTTAAATCACAATCAATATGTGATTGAAGTGCAGACCTTCAGTTTTAATTCAAAGGGTTTAACAAAAACTTTACATTAACTGTGTAGGAATTACAGCCAACAAAACTGTAGCTGCAAGGTTGTTGAGGGCGCTCATGGTTCTAATCCCTGAACCAGGAGGTTAAGGGAGCCATCAAGCTGAAGGAGAAGGCCTATCGGGCTTGGTTAGCCTGTGGGACTCTGGAGGCAGCTGACAGGTACCGGCAGGCCAAGCGGAGTGCGGCTCTGGCAGTAGCTGAAGCAAAAACTCGGGTGTGGGAGGAACTCGGTGAGGCCATGAAACAAGACTTTCGGTCCGCCTCGAAGCGATTCTGGCAAACCGTCAGGCGACTCAGAAGGGGAAAGCGGTGCTCCACTCACACAGTACATAGTGTGGGCGGGGTGCTGCTGACTTCAACTGAGGATATCGTCGGGCAGTGGAAGGAATACTTCAAGGATCTCCTTAATCCCACTGAAGCACCTTCCATAGAGGAAGCAGGGTCTGGGGACAAGGGGGACAACTCGTTCATCACTGGGGGCAAGGTCACTAAGGTAGTGAAACAACTCCTTGGTGGCAGGGCCCGTGGGGTGGATGAGATTTGCCCTGAGTTCCTTAAGGCCCCAGATGTTGTAGGGCTGTCTTGGTTGACACGCCTCTGCAACATCGCGTGGAGATCTGGGGCGGTGCCTCTGGATTGGCAGACTGGGGTGGTGGTTCTCATCTTTAAGAAGGGGGACCGGATGGTGTGCTCCAACTATAGGGGGATCACGCTACTCAGTCTCCCTGGGAAAGTCTATTCCAGGGTACTGGAAAGGAGTGTTTGCCCATTAGTCGAGCCTCAGATTCAGGAGGAACAATGCGGTTTTTGTCCTGGTCATGGTCATGGACCAGCTCTTTATCCTCTTGAGGATATTCAAGTGTGCGTGGGAATTTGCCCAACCAGTCCACGTGTTTTGTGGACTTGTTGAAGGCATTCAACCGCGTCCCTTGGGGCATCCTGTGGGAGGTGCTTCAGGAGTATGGGGTGTCTGGCCCGTTGCTACGGGCCATTCGGTCTGTGTACAACCATTGCAAGAGCTTGGTCCGCATTGCCGGCAATAAGTCGGACTCGTTTCCGGTTGGTGTTGGACTTCGCCAGGGCTGCCCTTTGTCACCAATTCTGTTCATAATTTTTATGGATGAAGAGAGAGCTGAGCCTAAAAGCGAAGCTGTCGATTTACTGGTTGTGACCGAAAGAATGAGATCGCGGATACAAGCAACGGAAATGAGCTTTCTCTGAAGGGTGGCTCGCCTCTCCCTTAGAGATAGGGTGAGGAGTTCAGTCTTTCGGGAGGGGTTCAGAGTAGAGCCGCTACTCCTCCACATCGAAAGGAGCCAGTTGAGGCGGTTCGGGCATCTGACAAGGATGCCTCCTGGGCACCTCTTGGGTGAGGTGTTCCAGGCATGTCCTACTGGGAGGAGGCCCCGGGGTAGACCCAGGACCCGCTGGAGAGATTACATCTCTCGGCTGGCCTGGGAACACCTTGGTGTTTCCCCCCGGATGAGCTGGAGGAGGTGGCTGGAGAGGGCAGGTCTGAGCTTCTCTGCTTAGGCTGCTGCCCCTAGGACCCGGCCCCGGACAAGCGGAAGACAATCAATGGATGGATGGATGGATAGTATATTTTAAACTTAACCTGATTTATAAGACTCCTCCAGGACATATTTTAAACTTAACCTGATTTATAAGACTCCTCCAGGACAGCAGGTCCCGAAATGGTATGTAGAGTAGGTCTCAAAAATGAAAAATATGCATATATTTAACAAAATTATTTTCTCAGTTATAATCTGGAAACTCTAGAATTTTGTTCTATCTGGATTAGACCATCTACTGATATTCTTGTTTTTGTGGTACAACTTGTCATATTTGCTCAATCCAGCATGAAATTTGATTTAAAATAGCATTTTCTTAATTTCTGTGGCTGAGAATTTCATTTTAAAATATTCAACAGGTTTTATTTTGCATTACAGCTATATACCATTCTTAAATTGGCACTAGTTGTTTTTTGCAATGTGAATTTTTTTATTAATTTGTTCTCAAATATGGGACTTTACACAACTGATTTTTTTTTCTCCATATTTTAACCAGCCAATACTCATTCCCTTCTTGTATACAGCTTCTGTGTTGGTCTTCCAGTTTAGTCTGTTGTCGATGTGGATGCTCAGGTACTTGTACTCCTCCACCACATCAACATCCTGTCCCAGGATAGATACGGGCCTTGTAGCTGTCCTCTTCTTTCTGAAGCTGATGACCATATCTCTGGTCTTATTCACTTTCAGAAGCAGATGATTCTTCCTAGACCACTCCATGAAATTATCCACTAGTGCTCTGTACTCTTCCTCCTGCCAATCACTTATACATCCAAACACTGCAGAAATCTCAGAGCATTTCTGTATGTGGCAGGAAGTGCAGTTGTACTGGGAAGTGCAGTTGTACTGAAAGTATGAGATGTACAAGATGAACAGTATGGAGACAGCACAGTCCCCTATGGAGCTCCTGTGCTGCACATTACCAAATCAGACAGAGCACTGCCCAATCTCACATACTACAGCCTGTCTGCCAGTCAGTAATCCACGAGAATTTGGAGTTTACTGAAATCTCCAAACACTTGATTGCAGTTCTTGCTGCCAAGGGTGGCACAACCAGTTATTAGGTTTAGTTTACTTTTTCCACATAGGGCCAGGTAGGTTTGGATAGCTTTTTTCTCTTAATAAATGAAATCATCGTTTAAAAATCACATTTTTTATTTACTCTGGTTATCTTTATCTAATATTAAAATTTGTTTGATAATGATCTGAAACATTTAATTGTGAGAAATATGCAAAAAACTAAGAAATTTTTCATAGCAGTTAATGTAGTTTTTAACCTTAACCCTTGAATTAAACCTGAAAGTCTGCACTTCAATTACATCCTCATTGCTTGATTTGATTTATTTAAACTCTACTGCAGAATTACAAGAATTGTCCAAAAGCTTGTGGACCTAACTGTAGCTGTGAGTACAACTACTGTCTAACCCAACCTTAAAACTGATTCCAACCTGAACCCTAAAAACAATTCTCCCAGGTTCTAAAACTCAAGCTGGCCCTTACTAAGATAGACAAGTACACACTTCAGACATGACACAGCAGGTCCAAAGGCAAGGGCAGGCATCTGTCTATTAAAGTGGAGAAGAAGAAAAGTGACAGCAAGTACTGTAAATGAAATAAATAAGGTATACTTATCTATATCTATACTTAGCACAAAAAGTAAGGAAATTTGTGTTTGGTCGATTATTTCTTTGTTATAACAATGCTTCTTGGCAATAAATCTCATATTGTTGGAAAGCCTGTTTATTTCCCTTTAAATGGTGTCACATTTGTGAGGAAAATGCATTTGTGGATTGAGCAGCAGAGTTGAGTATGTGGGTTGCACCCATGAAGAACTTGCCAAATCTTCTCTGCCAATGCAGAGAAGATGCTACATGCATCAAAATGCTCCCCTTTTCTGTGCACATAAACACGACAATGCTGACTGAAGAGTTCAAACTTAGACTCGTCTGTCCAGAATACCTTCTTCCAGTCATCTACAGTTCAGTGTTTGGGTTCCCTGGCAAATCTGAGGCGTTTCTGGATGTTTACAGGCCTCAATAATAGCTTCTTAGCAGCTATTCTTCCCTTTAAGCCTTGTTCCTTCAGTCGTCTGCTAATGGTCACTCTGGAGACCTTCTCAGACTCTGATCTAGAAGCATTTATCTCTGCCTGAAGATCAGCAGTGGTCGTCCTTCTGTCTCTAGTACTTAAAATCTTGAGGTGCCTGACATCTGCTTTGGTCAGCTTTTGTTTTCTGCTTCTTCCTTGGCTCATTTTGTAAGTACCAGTCTCAGCAATTGAGTCCAAAGCATACGTGAGCACACTGTGAGAACACTTTATGTCTTGCCTCATTTGTCTCAAAGACCATCCAGCATCACAAAGTGCTTTAATGCAGACTCTTTCCTTTTCAGTGAGTTCTCAACGTTTTACCATTTAGAACAAGAGTGGGGAATTTCAAATTGAATTCACGTTTTTATACTCAAATTTCAGGCAGCACACCTGACTTCTCTGAGAAGTCAGAATTTAATCATGCATAACATTCAACCACTAAAACAAAATTTTCTGTCCAGGAATGCAAATAAGTAACGGTAATTTGGCATCTGCATCTTAATCAAAAAATAATGTGCTTCATTATTTTTTGTAAAACTGAAAATTTAAAAATTCATGGATAACAAAAATTTTATTTTAGCACTTAAAAATATCATTTTGATTAAAGCTTGCGCATACTGGTGGATTAACCATTACAGAAAAACCATGAAAAAAAATGATTTTGGTAATTAGCAGTACTGTTAATTTAGGGCAGCTGTGGCATAAACCTTACATTGGGTGGTGGTGTAATAACTTTTTTAAGCACTGTATCTCTCTCTCTGTGTCATACACACACACATATGTTGTATGTTTGGATTTTTTGCTTCCCTTAATAAGAAAAACCTTCATTTAAAAACTGCATTTTGTGTTTACTTGTGTTATCTTTGTCTAATATTTAAATTTGTTTGATGATCTGAAACATTTAAGTGTGACAAACATGCAAAAAATATAAGAAATCAGAAAGGGGGCAAACACTCTTTCACACCACTGTATATAAAACAGGCACAAAAATGGATGAATGGATGGATTTAAGTGATCCCCTTTCAATAAAAATTGTGGAAAAATTCTTTCTAGGTCAGACCTAGTAACAGTTAGATTTCACTTTTAACACAGCACATGTCTGAACTGCATGCAGTCATACTGGCACAAACAAGATTGTGATTTGTGCCGTATTTGTGCATGTCAAGTGTCTTGAGTTATTAAAAAGAACTATGCACTTAGATTCATCTCCTATGTTGTAGAAAGAAAACTATAACCTAACACATTATAAGTCACTTCATCTACTGTCCATCTACTCTGTGCATAGCAAATCTCTTGGATTTATCGCCTCTCTCTCTTACTATAGTGTTTTTTTTAATTAAGTCATGAGAAATATTCATATAACAGCAACTTATGTCTCATTTACAGAATGCTGTCACTTTAACAGATTGCTGAAGCCAGCAGTGCTACAATGCCAGCAATGTTATTCCCAAAAAGACACAATCAGAAACTTTAGCCTCTATTTTTGAATTGTAAGAATGTTAAAAAATGTGTCTCACTTTCCAAATGTCCTGTTATTGTGATTCAGAGCCCGTATGAGATTGGGATTTACAGTTATTTTCCAGGTGCAGTCATAAAGTTCCATGACTATCCATAAAAAAGTAAAAACCATACTCCCCTTATAGGTGCTGTATAACTTGTGTCTCTTCTTAGGAATTTGGAAGGACCTAAAATTGTGGGAATTGCTGATAGGGAGTGACAATCATTGCAGTGGTTCCTATCTGGTGTGTATTGGTGCAATATGGCACAATGAGACACAACACAGCTAAGGTTGTTTGTATTGAATATTCTCCCTAAGACACCTCAGGAGTTTATAGTAGACAGCCAGGGGATTGAATTCATGGTGCAGAGTCAAAAATTTCAACTTCAGTCGAAACTGAAATTGACATTTCACATTTCAGTTTCAATTTTTACTTCAACTGCCTGACCTGATGCATTGTCTTTGGGAGCAATCCAAATATAACAGGAGCACTGGTGCACAAGTGAACAAAGCCAAGACCTTAAAGTGGAGGATGGCCAAATATAAATCAGGTTTGGTTTTTCATTTAGTTAGTAATTAATGTTTATTTGTTCCCTCAGTGTTCCCTCTGTAAACCATGACAGTACACTGTGGGCACACAATATGGACCCAGCAGACACAAAGTGTATGAACGGCAGCAGGTGGCTCTGTCTTTTCTGAAAAGGACTGTTGAACTTAAGCCATGGCTCATCCCTGAGTATGAGCCCATCTTCAGGGCAACTTGTCTGGCCATGACAGCCCCCATCGGAAGGTGTGGTCCTGGGGGATGCCATGCTTCTCAGGTGCCTCAGCTACCTCCTCCACCAGTGGCCAGACTGGGCTGGCTGAGCCTGAGACCAGCTAGCTACCCACCTGCTACAAAGGCTGCCACCTGCTTGCCAGAGCCCGCTTCTTCCAACTTTTCAAAACGGAAGCGTGGTCCACAGCGACGGCGTTCATCTTTGTTGCTGCATCATTTTTAGCTGCGGCAGCCCACCTGCTTGCCTACCACCTAAGCCTCGTGCAGTCCGCCTATCCCTGCACCCAGGACTAGGACCTGCAAAATACTGTTTTGCCTGAATCCCCTATGTTCTTTGTGCTGGTCTCCCAGAAGACTGTTGCTCCACCCAGGGCCTGCTGAGGGGCTCTGCTCTAAACATTCAGGGTGAGGACTCAGTGAAAAGCTACAGGCAAGACCAGAGGCTTTGACTCTGATCTCACAACTCTGAGCAATCCATCCAAACCAATTGTACACTCACTCTAAAAACATCTCTCCCTGGCATTCCAAATAAATTAACACTCAAAATCATAGCCATCAGGTGCAAAATAAGCCATGCTTTTTTTGGCAATAAAGGATGGCATAAAATTATTTGCAGAAAAACTGCCCGTCACCAACCTTAGTAAATCACATTTGTATGATTCGCTTAAATACTCTTCTCTCCAAATGTTGTACTCTGAAAAGGAAACTCCAGAACACACAAATGCAATAAGGCCAGTTGCAGAAATACCTGTGTGCATGCTTCAGTCACAAAATTGTCATTGTGCTTCTTTAGTAAATCCTGACAGTAGTTTTAAACAGGTAAAGAGGATTTTGCACAATACAGACTGTAAATCAAAGGTGAGTAGACCTACTTGCATATGACACTCTCTCTAGACCTGCTGTGGCAGGGTTTGATCTGCAGGGAACAGGCCACAGCCTTCCACATATCAGGCTGACACTTCCTTATGTCCAGCACAGGGATGTTCATGAATGGCATCTTGATTGTCCCATTGGACCACAGCTTGATGTCATTCATGGCGCCCTGGTCTGACTGGACATTACAGCTGCGGAACAGCTCTGTCGGCCTGTGGACAGACACAAAAGCACACACAGATATGACTTTAGGAAAGCTCAAAGTGAAAAAAAGTCTATTTGACCTAAAAAGTAAAAAAAAGAAAAGAAAAAGAAGCAATAAGCATGTTAACCTTAAAACACTAACGTCGGGTGATTTTCACCCATGCAACTGTGGTTATATGATTTTCACTGTGCTGCTGCTGTCTGAGTTGCATGCGTCCTTGGGTAGCTTCAGGCTGCTCACTGACGTCATCGAAGGTAAGTGTATTTCCCTGCTCCCATCTCTGGCTTTTTCAATAGGCACGTGGTCGGGTGATTTTCGTTAGTGATGGTGTTACAAAAATGTACGTTAGTGTTCTAGGGTTAAGAAGAAACAATCACACTGGGAGCTGTAGGCGTGTAGCTGTCTGCTCAGCGGTCCTACAGAGGGAGCCAAAGTCCCTCTAAGGAATGTGACAGTATTTTTCCTTCTTTACTGCATCAGCAATTGTCCGTGATGTCTAATTGGTGGGTTTGGTCTCGAGTGAGTCAGCTAATTGGTGATTTAAAATAGAGAAGGTTCCACAGGGAAAGTTCTGGGTGTGGTTCCATCATTCCATTTGAGCAGTTGCTTTGTTTATCTTTAAGTGAATGTGTGTGTGTGTGTGTGTGTGTGTGTGTGTGTGTAAGAACGGATCTTTTAACTTTAGTCAACTCCAAAGTGGTCAACTTTGATTTTACTTCCAAACCAAAACTAAATGTGGCAATCCACATATTTTGCTAAGAGGAGCTTACTAAAGCTCTTTCCTGTGTTCAGTAACAGTGAATGGCAGTTCACGCAGCTTCATCAGGGCTGCTGCAGTACACAATCAGGCTTTTTCATCTTTTTCTGACAACATTCTTAAAGAGAAATATACTCATATTGTGGCTCAGAAAAATAAAGATAAAACCTCAAAATGTCAATCATGACTTTGTTCTTAGCAATTTGTAGAAATTTGTTTCTATTCATTTTCAGTAAGGCATTATAATCAGCTTGCTTGAAGCTTGTTTGTGAGGTAATCCATCACAATAAACATTCTTTAACTGCTTATTCAGTGTGTCCATTGGGAACAGGTCAAAACAAGTTGTACAAACAGGTTAATTTCAAGAACAAGTAACCTCCTAATGTCATTTGTGTTTAAGGGACAATTCAAATCACACAATACCACAGCATGCCATCAACCTAAAACCACCATTTATGACATGGTTTTCTTTGTGAATAACAATAATGTGAATAATAAAACTTATTACACAATAATAATTGCGCTGTTGTTCACTGTGGGAGAGGGCTGCTGTTTCATATTTTCTCAGGGTATGTAAAAGATTATATACTGAAAGTAACAGAGGATATTAAAGGGTCAGTTGAACCAAATTTTTAAAAAAGCCAGAAAAAGCTCCATAGAATGTATATAAAAGACATACGCATCCACCACAATGTCATCCATTGGTCCCATTTTTGAAGCTTCAAGCTTCAAAGCATTTGGCCTTTGCCATCTTAGGTTTTAAACGATATTTATATATTATATGTGAAAGATCAGGAAAAAAAGAAACTCCATGAAGGTCGCTGTGTGTGTGCACTACTGTGAAAAGACATGCACAGACATTTTCATTGTGTAGAAATGTGAATCAAAACTTAAAAACACTGCAAACCCATCAGCTCACTGTAAAAAGTAACTTGGCTGCCTGTAAATCAAGACGCATCCCTCTGTGTGTCTTGTATCAGGATTCTCTTCCCTTCCTCTGATGCTCCATGTGAAGTTCAGTTCAGTGCAGTTCTGCTCAGTTTCATCAAAATACCAGTAATAAGGAGGACCAGAAATATGCGGGGCTCCTAAAGATTCAATTGAGGTCTCAATAAAGCACTACAGGACAAAGTTATGGCACCATGGTCGCTTTGAGCCATCCACTCCTGCCAATTACACATTTTTCTTTCCCTCTCATTCCAAATAAATGAACACTCCTGGCAACAACAATCACAACCACATCACGCGCAAACTAAGACAGGACAGGAAGTAGACCTAATGAACATGGACATGGACAGCTGTGGTCTTGTACATGGCCCACAGCTAGGACTGGTAATCATTCAAGATGCAAAACTAATGACAATGGTATCATAAAACAGTGATTGTACAATACTCAATACGTTGCAAGACAATAATCTACGATACATCAAGACATCTGAGAAATGGAAGAAGAAAATATACCTCCAAAAACCAGAAAAAGCAGGAATTCTGTATTTATTCACTTCATTTCTTTTGCCACTGTGTGTATTATTTATCCAATATTCAAATATTTAACTCTGCTTTTTTCTATGGAAGTTTAGTTAGCCAACTTCTGCTCATTTTTTATTCATTTGACAAGCGATTCTGGTTAAGCATACTGGCAGGGGAATTTGTTTACAGCATTTAAACAATTAAATAAACATACTGTTATTTGACCTCAGTTTATTGATAATGCATTACAAGAGGATGCTACAAGATATATTGCTCTGTCCATATTCCTGTATTTTTACAGGAATAAAATATTTATGTATGTAATATTTTGTCCCTCCTCTATCCATTAACACGCCTTTATACTACAGTCACTACCATGTGCATATGAGGACACAAGGTATAATCAACAAGTTTCAGATCTGTGCTCACAAAAAGTAAAAAACATACACAATTTCAGTTGATCTCCCCTCAAGATCTGCTTTTTCTAGACTACTTCCTGGAAGTGTGTGTGACCACTTGCATTTGTTTTTTCACCATGGACTTCAAAACTGCAGGGAGCAAATATCAAATTCTGATATTTTAGGTGGAGGTGTAGAATTTTTTGATTTACTTCTTAATCGTACTGAAAAACATGATGGCTATAAAAAAGAAGAGCTACAAGTTTCTAGTCTAGTGTTGATGGTGTGCAAAGTTTCATATTCTGGGGTCCACATGTTTGTCTACAAAGGGAATCAAAATTTATGTTATGTGGACCTCACACACCCTCTCAGAAACAGCACACCATGAACTGTGGACACTGGGAGCAGTACAAAATCAGTTAAAGTGGCTACACTACAAGTTTTATCATGGTACTAATGTAAATTGTCATAAATTATTCACTTGCTCCTAAGAGCATGTGGCCAAAAACAATGAAAACTAAGTTGTTTTTTCTCAGGATCCACTTTGCTTTTGTTGATTGCTGTCAGACAAAAGTCATAGCTCATGTAGGCACAGAACAAATTCTGGAATCCTAATAAACCTGTTTCTAAAGAACCTGTGTATGTTTCCACTGATATCTAGATGACAAAAAAGTGTTGGTGGTAGGCAGATAAAAATGGACAGCAGGCCAGTAAGACACCAATTTAAACTTGGTGATTAGCAGGAGTCTGACCTGTTATTGAAGTTGGTGCAGTACGTGAGATCCTTGCAGCCCAGCTGGCAGGGCTCTCTGACATCAGCCAGGCAGTTGATGAGCTCCGTCTCCACTGGGTTGTACTCACAGAGCTGGTCGAAGTCTTGCCATGTCTGGCTGCCCCAGTTAGTGCTGATCTCTTGACACTTGTCCCTGTCACAGCAGAGTACAGTGTGTGTTATAACAGGAATAACTAACACATTTCCGCTCAACCTGTGCTGTACTTCAGCATGCTGTAAATGACAACAACTGATGTCAAGAGCTAAAAGTGATGTACCTGCAGAGTGAGGTGTTGGCTTTGGAGCAGCAGTGCAGCTTGGCACAATCCATCTTGGCAGGCTCCACTTTAGGTGGAGGACGGTGGACACTGCTCAGAAAGCATTGCCACATAGGCTCCTGAGGGAGGGGCTGAGAGCCACACTCCTTGATCAGACCCTCCATAATCTCAAGCTCTGTGCTCATGGTGTGAAGGATTCGCCGGCAAGCCATCTGGCAGTGGGTAGCCGCCCGGTCACAGCAGTACAGACCTCGATGTGGATGGTGAGAAAGAGCTTTTAGTAGTACATTTATCCGTGTCACCTACTTACATTTCCATGCTCACAATAACAGTCAATAAACAATGCAAAAAGTCACCAGTGTAATGAAAGAGATTTGTATTTCTTTTTAATTAAGTTTAAGTGGCCCCACTACATGGGACAACTTGCTTTTGATGTTCAGGATGGTGCCATGTTCCAGCATAATATACTAACAGGCATTAAAAATGCAGCAAATCTAGCATTTCCATATATTTCACAATTCTTGCAGCATTCATTCCGGTGGTCAGCATGCTGATCACCTCATCTCTGCTTGCCTGTGGCTGCCGTGGCACTAGGGTTAGGGTCAGGGTCTTGTATTAGACTACCGATTGCGCCATGTGGACAAGGCAACTTGGCCTTGCAAGACTAATCGGGTGAAACTGGCTACTAATCCCCTTTTCATTACTCTTAATTATTTTGCTATATTTATTTGATGTACGAAAATTTTTACATCGGTACTTGTTGCGTTTTTAATGACTCTGTATAGTCATGGATGTATATCATTGTTGCCAACTTAGTGACTTAGCTTGAATTAACAATTTTCTGGTTGCCTTTGGGAAT
The DNA here is from genome assembly GCA_015106735.1 of Paratilapia polleni. Classification (NCBI taxonomy): domain Eukaryota; kingdom Metazoa; phylum Chordata; class Actinopteri; order Cichliformes; family Cichlidae; genus Paratilapia; species Paratilapia polleni. Next base: position 14,058 of record VUQI01023585.1, read on the forward strand.
TAAAATTTTTTTTGGAAACCATACAGTGACAAACCTTTCTGTATCTACTTTGCTGAGTGAATGGCAGCTCATTCAGTGGTAGCTGACACAGACATGAATGACCTGCCCTGAACTTCCTCTCTGAGTGATCATTTTACATCTAAATATCCAAGAAAACATAGCTGTTATTTTTAATATGTGTGTGTGTGTGTGTGTGTGTGTGTGCGTGCGTGTGCGTGTGTGAGTACAGACAGCAGGAGAAAAGCAAGCATGTGCTGAGGGCTGACACTGCCTAACACTGGGCAGAATGCAAGTATGACATAACGTCGTGGATATGTCAGTTACCTAATGACATCTGTGCTTGTGACATCTCAGATGTGGCTTTTATTTTCTATTGACTACTTAGCTCTTTTCATAGAAAACACTGAGAAAACACTGTCTGGAGCAGATTTGGACTTACTGTCTATAGGGCTATGTATAGGGTAGGACTTAGTGAAGTTGTTGACACAGCTGATCAGCTGAGCACTGTGACTCTGACAGTAGTCTTTGACAGCGTTGATCTGGGACATGGTGGGGGTCGAGTCGGTCCTGAAGATGGCCTGGCAGTACTCTCTACAGGTGGTGTGACGTCCTGCATAGGTGCAGCATGTGGAGCCCTCTGGAGGAGCATGCACAAACACACAAACACATACAAGGGTTAAACACACCACAGTAATTTTATGGGGAATCGGCTAAGGTTAGGAGCATCACACTATAAAATGATTGCACTGAGTGGGCCTGTGGTTTCAAGCTCAGCCAAAATGCCAATCAATTAAGTGTCAAGGGTATTTACCTCTAGAAAATGAATACCGCTCAGATTATTCCAGGTAAAGCAATATTCAATTCAATTCAATTCAATTTTATTTATATAGCGCCTCTATTTAAACAGTCGCAGGCTCTATTTAACAGGCGCTTTATATTTTAGGGTAAAGACCCTACAAATTAGATAGAAAACCCAACAGTCAGACGACCCCCTATGAGCAAGCACTTGGCAAGAGTGGGAAGGAAAACTCCCTTTTAACAGGAAGAAACCTCCGGCAGAACCAGGCTCAGGGAGGGGCAGCCATCTGCCGCGACCGGTTGGGGGTGAGGAGAAACAGAAGAGAGCAGAGGGAGACAGGACAAAAGATGAGAGAGAAAGAGAGAGAAAGAGTTAATAATAGCTAATGATTAAATGCAAGTGGTGTATAAACACATGGAGAGTGAAAGGAAGTGAGGAAGAAGAAGTGCTCAGTGCATCATGGGAAGCCCCCAGCAGCCTAGGCCTATTGCAGCTTAACTAAGGGATGGTTCAGGGTCACCTGATCCAGCCCTAACTATAAGCTCTATCAAAAAGGAAAGTTTTAAGCCTAATCTTTAAAATAGAGATGGTGTCTGTTTCCCGAATCCAAACTGGGAGCTGGTTCCATAGGAGAGGGGCCTGAAAGCTGAAGGCTCTGCCTCCCATTCTACTTTTAAATACCCTAGGAATCACAGGTAAGCCTGCAGTCTGAGAGCAAAGTGCTATATTGGGATAGTATGGTACTATGAGGTCTTTAAGATATGATGGGGCCTGATTTTTCAAGACTTTCTATGTGAGGAAAAGGATTTTAAATTCAATTCTGGATTTAACTGGTAGCCAATGAAGAGAAGCTAATATGGGAGAAATATGGTCTCTCTTTCTAGTCCCTGTCAGTACTCTCACTGCAGCATTCTGGATTAATTGAAGGCTTTTCAGGAAGCTTTTAGAACAACCTGATAATAAT
>VUQI01023586.1:2642-44673 GCA_015106735.1 Paratilapia polleni
AGATAGACAAATATATATATATATATATATATATATATATATATATATATAAAACTTTAGATCTTGGCAGGGTGCGAAGGGGGTTATGAAATCTTGAATATTTCAGTGGGAAAGAAGCAGTTTATCTACCTACACACAAGTCATATCACATACATATGCAGTGATGTATATAGTATACATGTCAAATCTAAATGGAAAAGGGAAAAATCCAATCCACAATAAATACAGTTTCCATACAAAACTACAAATTACAAAGTTAAAAAATATTCTACTGCAATTAAATCAATCAAAATGAAGTAAAACCAGTGAATTAACTTCTATCCATTCTGCTGTTTGAGGTTTAATCTCTTAAAGATCTCAAAATACTCTTGACTGCTGGAAGATGGATTTGAGTGTTTTGTAGAGATGCACCGATAGTAATTTTCTTCGTTGATTCTGATTTTTTTTTCTAAGAACTATAAGAGACAGCATATACAAACAAAAAGAAAAAAAAAATCAACTTTTCTTTAATGCAAATTTTCATTTTTATAATAAAAGACATTTTATTTAACTTTACAATTTCCCCCAAACTGCAGTAAGTTACAGGATGCAGTCTCACTGAAACAACTAAAAATAAAGTGCTCTGCTACTGGAAAGAGGTACAAATAACTAACTGAAAATGAGCTGCTGTACACCCCTCCTTTACCTGACATATTTTACCTTAGCAAACAAAAGCAGGTGCAGCAGATTTATATAACAAAACAAATGTCAGGCAGTTACACCCTTTTCAGTATGTTTATGAATTCACCAGATAACAGGACATCGACCCTTTTCTCTTTTTCACTCCTCCATAATTTCCTTGTACCTGCTTTGATCCTTTGCTCATACTGAGGCTGCTGGCTTGCGGCTGGCTCTGAGCTCTGGATAGCTTTAGCTTTAGCCACTTTGCCTTTATTAGCCTCTTTAAAATGTCCACGTTCAGCTGGAGAAGCTGATTAGATTTGTTGTTACGAACGTTTTTGTTTGCAGTTTACTTTGGCAAACTTTATGTCATCACTCAAAGTGAGGAGCTTCCACGCTAACAACATGTGAGTGTATAGTTGTGAGCGTGTCCACGACTATTTGCCTGCACTGCTGTGTGCGTGATGCACATGCATGAAAGGAAACAGCTCTTAATTGGATGCATGAGAGGCTGACCAGCTGGTCACTGGTCCAGGCCGAGAATGCTGAAAATCGACATTTCCAGTCCCTGGCTGGTGGATCAGCACATGTCTAGTTTTTGGACCAGTTAATAAGGTAAAAAGTGTTGTTGGTCAGAGAATATGTATTACCTTGGTCGGTAAGCATCTGCTGAGCATTGCTTCCTGTCCTCCGTCTGCAAAAAGAAGAGAGAGTAAAAAAAACTAATCTGACTTGCATATTGCTTTAACAAGATAATATTTGATGTCAAGTGTCATTAAGCTGCGTCCACACTGGAAGCGATTTGCTCGTCATGCATCGCTTTGAAGCTGACGGCTACTTGCGGATATTCCAGTCTCTGGCTGCCTAGGTAACCCTATAATGTATTTACTACCAGGTCGGTCAACAGCATCCTGCACTCTCATTGTGAGAAAGGTTTATCTCAGGTCCCACCCATTTCATGCCGCCAGGGGTTCTTTTGCCTGTAGTTGCGTGAAGTTGCCAAAGCTCAGTCAGTTTCTATGATCACTGGTTGTCATGTTGCTGCGAATCGCTTCCAGTGTGGACATAGCTTTAGTTTGGAGCTCCCGCTCCAATTACACAAATGTTTTTAAATGTTTAAGTAGATGAAGGATCACCTCTTGTCCTGGTTGAACTTGCACCTGCAGTGGCCACCTAAAAGGAGAAAAAAGAAGCACAGACTTTATGATGTCTGTGTGTCTTTGAGGAAGTCTGTTTATGACGGTATAAGTTTGCCTAAGGGAGTGTGTGTCTGTGCGTAATTTGCATCTTACTGAGCAGGATGGTGATGCCAATGAGACAGAGGACAGCGGCTAGGATGAGGCCTCCAACACGCAGTCTGTGATAGTCTGCACAAACACATCATGTTTACGATTAGACAACAATAACTTGCAGAATGCATGCAATCACAAAATAGTCAGACAAAATGGCAAGAATACAAGCAATGCAACAACATGTAAATGAGTGTTATAGACATTTATCAAGCAGTATATAGACCACATTCATTTTGCATACTTCATAGCCCTAAAAACGTGTGTATGGCACATAGAGTATCATCTTCCTACTTTAATTAACTGATAAAAGGCAATGATAAAGTTACAGATAGTTACCAAAGGTGAAGGGGTCATCTTCCGCTGTAGGAACAGAAATAAACAGGATCAGTTAAAAGAGCACACACAGTGAAAACTTACAGAAACACCTACATGCCTATCAGTGATACCATCAGTGGCCTGGTAACTAATTATTGACACACCTAATTATCAGGTGGACATGCTTCAAACATTAGACTCATTCAAACGTCATGTCATGTCCAGTACTGTACTTACAGTTCTGTTCTTCTGCGAACACCAGGGACACAACTGCAAGAGATCAGACACACACATGCATGTTATAACAGTGAAACAGAGCCCGAGGCATCTCATGCAGTTGAACAGGGATCGTGGAGATGGGTAGAAAATATTTCATTGATGTTAATGAAACCATTTCATACAATATTCAAGGAAAGACAGATACGACATTCCCTCACTGTCAGTGTATAAAACACCTCTTAAATCTTTTTTGTGTTTATTGGAGCTGTTTTTAAAACGCTCCATAAACCCCTGCTTCATCAAGTGCCTGCCTTATTTTCCCACTTGAAGAAGCCCCACCTTTTCATTACTGTAACTGTAGGGCACTTTATCACCAATGGTAGCTCCAGTGTTAGGGACTACTTCCACGTATTTCTGTAAACCTCATTAAACGAAGATTTAAAGGACAACCAGTGACCATATGATATCTGTAGCCACTCATCAACCCTGCTGTCTATTTTCTCCCCCACCATGTTATCTGGAGTCCTCAAATATTTGTACAATGTGCTGACGGGAGACAGCCCTCCAGGCACAACTCTGTTAGAAGGAAGTGAAGCTAACAGGTCATGCTTCTCATTTTTAAAAGACAGACATAGTATATATTTTTATCTTTTCCACACAGCTGTGACTAAATTAAAAGCCTTTTGAGTTTTACTTACGTGTCATTAACACCAAGGCACAGATCTTGGACATCTTCAGGCTTGAGGCTGTTTACATAAGGAGACAAATACATGCTCTAGTTAGCCGAAACATCCACTAAATAAGATATTAAAATTTGTATTAGCTAAATGTCTGCAATTTCATGTTTCACTCATGCATGCATGTTGACTGGACACATTAACTTTCACTGGCTATTACAAGGCTGTGGCTAGTACCAGCCAACAAAGTCAACAAAGACATGATGCAACATTTAGCCTTGCTGTGTTTTCTGAGGGGCACTAAAAGGACTAAACACACAAAGATGCGCTTACAGGACATGCATCTGTCCCCTCTGCAGCACACACAAAGAAATCTGATCAAATTCAAATGGCTACAAAGTGGCCCCTCCCGCTTTATTTTCACACACAGAAACTTGAGCTGATGTTGATGGACACAAAGTGCTCTAATGGAGCCTTAACAGGAGAATTACATCTCTCATGCTTACTGCATTGCATTGCTGCCGTCTTAAAGCAACAGAGCTTTAATCTTCCATGTTTTGCTTTGTATAATAACCTTCTATTTTACTACAGTCTAATGTCATCATGCACAATTTATAGTATGGGCACAGCTAGTTTTACTATTCTTCTTTGTAAATTAGCTTTCACTTGCAGATAAACAGGAAAAATCCATGAGAATATCAAAGTTCACTTGTCCCTCCAAAGCTATTTCTGTCTGAAAAAACATTTTAACCTCATTTCCTTGATTCTCCCATCAGTGTTTAGATGATGAACTCTGTGTTACTTCTTAAGTGCCATCAATCAGTGGAGATATTTCTATTACATAATGCATTTGCTATATTTATGGCACTGTTCATAGAGAAATAAATTTCCTGAAAAGTGCACTTATATTCCACACACTGTCTGAGCTGTCTGTGCTGTGTGAACTGTCATATCGAAGCAGCAGGAGCAGCAGCAGCAGGGGTATCATGTGCACTGGGAGGGGACACACCTTAAATAACAGGGCAGTGATCTCCCACTTAGGATAAACATGCGCCATACACTCGAAGCCTTTCAAAGACTTATGAAGGAGAAAAGTCTGGCATCCTCTCACATCTTACATGTGTGGATCACAGTTTTTAGTCATAGACTGTAAGATTTTGCAGAGACCCGGGATCTGGCAGGATTACTTTTTTTTTTGCAAGACTGCAACTAGATTCTTTTTGAGATTATTCCCCATCATGCTCCTGGTGGAAATTTACAAGAAGAAAAGCTGTTGATCCATGGAGCAGAAACAGAAGGAGCTTTTGGCCACAGCTGCCCTTGACTGGATTTTGTTCTTTGCATCAGCCAAGACAGAAAAATTAGGATAATATTAAATATGTTTGATAGGAACATTAAGACAGCTCTGACTGAGTTTTACCAAGTTACACCAAATAACCTGGATGACGGAAGCCACAAATTTAGCAAAACTGCCATGTATTATATTGCAACATTTGTCTGTGAACTGAAAGGCTGGCATGAGAGGTGATCTGAACACACCCTGAATAACTCGTCAAATCAGACGGCCCACTGCACTTGTCTGAAGCTGTCCTGAAACCTGTTACAGCTTACTATTTATAGATGCATCCGTTTGTTGTCACAAATAGGAAACATTTTTGCATCTTTATCTCAAGGATTTCCCATGTGAGAGCAGTAGCAGCAACTGAAGAGAAAATATCAAAGGGTGTTGATCGATATGTCAAATATTTCCTGTAGTTTCTCAAACATGAGGAATTATTGATTTTCTTTGTCACACCTAATATGAAAGTAATTGCCTTTGAATTTTGGACTGGTGATCAGACAAAACAAGACATCTGAACATGATCTGATGGTCTGTGGAAAATCTGCATTTTTCACTTCTTACTGTCATTTTCTACACAAAATGATTAATCCACTCTACTAGCTGTAGACCTAGTATCTTCTAGCATTTTTGTCTGTGTGAAAGGGAGACAAAGTGATCACTATAAAGAATGTAAGTAAAACAATGTGTCTCCCTGCTCGACTGCTGGTATTTGGAATTTGGCAGCAAAGGGAAGAAAAAGAAGATCAGGACGAGTGCCTCCATCGTGGTGCCTCCCCACAGCAACCCAAGGCGAGGCAGGGGGAATGCACAGTTGTTGGAAATAGGCCAACAACCACTAGAGAATGGTTTACCTCATTAGAAAGGCACAGAGGGAGACAGAGAGGTAGAGAGGTGGGAGAAACAGAGGGCGAAGACAGAAACAGCCCAGAGAAAGATGGTAAGTGAGAACAAAGAAAACGGTACAGTGGGCAAACTGGAGGTGAGACAGCTGAAAGGTCAGGCAGAGGAGAGAAAGGTGGCGCCTCCCTGCTCCTACTGGAAGATCATATTCTAAAGCAAATGTTAACGTAGGGTGGGGCCAGGGGCCAGTGCTGAAGGTGTGTATTCAAATCATTGTGTTTATGGCTTGTAGAGACAAGAACAGCCACCTGGTGTGTAAGTTAAATGTTCAAAGTTTGCTGTAATAGATGACTATTTTCACGAATAACTGACCATTATATATTACCATTATAATGTACCATGGCTAGTACATTTTTAACATATACAAGACCAAAGAAAAGCTACAAATCCTCAAACTGCAGATGCTGGAAACATCAATATTGTGGAATTTTTGTTTAAAAACCTACAACAGTTGCTGGCTAATCAGCTTGTTGTTTCAGGTCTAATTTAGTTATGGTTTCATGCCACTTGGAATATTACAAATGTTTCCAGAGAACCACTAAAGACCAATATTCAAGGCTACAGGCACAAACTCCCCGTGGAGCTTCTTCTGGTCCAGAGATAAAGAGCTTTCTGTTCTGGCTCTCTCTGCCTGTCTCCGACTATCCCCCGCGTTTTGTTTTCAGCTCTCGGAGCATCTCTCTTTCTCTTCCTGCCTTCGGGAGTGCTTTACACTCTTCTGTCTCATGCTCTCTTGCTGCGTCCTTTCGCCCTTTGCTTCTTTCACTTCATCTTCGCTCTCCTTGTCTGAAAGCTTTCAGGGATTGCCTGTTTGTTTAAACGCCACTGTTTCACACAGCTCTTCTTTTGTTAAGCTCCTGTCACCTCTCCAGTGCTCTCCAGCCTCTTTAGACCTCCCCTCTCCTGCTTCCCTTCTCGGACACGCTTCTGCACGTCCTTGCACTTTCACCAGTCTCTTCTTTTCCTCTCGTTTATGCCTTCCCTTCCAAACTCCCTGGAGCATAGGCTCTCTAGTCTATAGACTTGAGCCCACAGTAATCTTCCCTTTTCTGTCCCACTCTTCTTCTTCTCCTTTATCCACGAGTGAGGTTACGCAACAAACTTCTGCTAAGTTTCACTTCAACTTGCGCTAAGAAGTTTGTACAGCTTGTGCAAATTGTACTACCATGTATATATCTGTGGAAATTTTGCAACCCGAATTTGTCCACCCAGATTAAGACAGATCAAAAGATTATTATTATTTTTTTCCTGCTGGGGCTACTGGAGGGAAAGTCATGGGGTCAGAAATACATAAGGAATGGTCCTCTGCTACCTTTCAGTGTCAACAAGAAGATTTGGTGGAATGAAATGGGCGAAACACACAAACATAGGTATACTGCAGACACACAGAAAAAAAAGTGAGCACTTTGGCTTTGAATGTGAGCCAACTGCCAATTCCACCAAATCATTCTTAAGCTGCTTAACCATGTTTTGAGCAATGAGGGTAAGTACAAAATGAATCAGTAATATAAGTATGTGTGTATGAAAAACATATGCATACAGTATGCTATATGTACACACTATATCTTAATGTCAGAGCTTCCTCTACTTTGTGTCTGTGTTTATAGTGTGCGTGACTTGGTTTTTGTTTCTATTTTTCCCCACACTCCCCCCGCCCACCTGTTTGAATGCTGGACATTGGCGTGTTTGGGCTCCTGTAACACACTACAAAGCCAGCTGCCTATTTGCAGAGGCATTTTTTATTCCTAAATTAGAAGCAATGAATTCCAGTGTGCAACACATCCTGTACGAGTCACACACATATGCACACACACAGGGAAGTCTGTCCTGGACGAAACACACTGAACACAGTGTGAACCTGCTTTACTGTGACAAATAATTTTCCTCTACTCAGCCGCGACAGAGCTGAACCTCCCATCACTCATGACTTTGTCATTTTGTGACTCCCGTGTATGATGACTCCCTAGAACTGAAAGCCTGGAAATGAAACGTCTGATCATTATTGTAATCCTGATAACAGCGAACAGATAATGTGCACTGTAATCATCAAGCTGTTTGGACTCCATTGATGTGCAAAAGGAAACAAACAAGCAACAGAGATAGGAAGGAAGAGGCATGAGGTGGAGGGGATTGGCACTGGTGAAGAAAATAAAAGGGGGACAAAACAGGCAAGAAAATCACATGATGTAAAGTTTGGAAGTGGGATTTAAGCCTCGGGCTAAGAGAGAATGGGAAGCAGGAAGATGAAGGAGTGTGCGGTTGGGTAAAAGAGGGGAAGAGGAGGGACACAGAGACCAAGAGGGAGTGGAGCATACTAGAGCCATGAGTCACACATGGAAACCACAAGTCCATCAGCAAGCAGCTAGAAACAGACTTCGTGCTGTGCAGTCATATTCAGCAGATCAATGGGCAGAGCACATTTCCATCTCCGCTTCCATTCATTAATCTTTCAAGTGTTGACTAGTAGCTGGTCTCATAAACTCTGTGTAAGACCTCTATCGTCTGCTTTACTTCCAACATGTTCTCTGACAAGGAAATGCACTGAAGGTCACGGTCACATGGCTGATATAAAATCAATGTCTTCTTGTTGCAGTTTCTAAATTTGTGTTCGTCAGCCACCGAACTGATGCAACTGGGAAAGGTGAGCAGAAAGTGTGCCACCTAAGAGTGCTCGCGCTTCCTCTCTTTTCCCTCCACTGCTGCTCTTGTTTTCTTTTTTAGGCTTTGTCATTACGTGGGGAGGAGAGGCCAAGTCTGTCTCAGCTAAGAAAAGAAAGAAAACTCCATCGGAAATACTTTGACCATCTAAGTGAAGTTAATATCATCACAAGAACATGTTATGCAGCTACTGTCCTGTCTTCTTACTATCTCTGCAATTGTATCATCAGCCTATTACCCTAATGTGTACCCACTTGCCCTGCTTAGAACTGACTTCAGCAACTCATAACACACCAAAAAACCAGGGAGAATTGTTGTAAGAGAGCTGCTTATCATTTTCCAGAGTACATTTGCTTTGCAGCACTTCTATCATAGCTTTGCTCAATGCAAAACATATTTTATGGCTAGACTATGATTATTCAGTTGGTGTAAAATGAATTAGTTTGCTCCACAGCTGAACTCCTCATGCCCTTGCAGCTTCTTCTTCACCAATGCAATGTCTGTACCTGCAGCCATGGTTTACAGATATACGTTTTTTTAAAAGAAATATTAATCAATAATGTGGACGACAATTTAAAGAGCAATTCATCGTTTTAAATCAATCAAGACACCAAATTCTGGATAACAGAATGTTTTCAATTGTTGCAAGTTATTACTAAAATTTCAGTGGGGTATTTGTTTAAAATGAGTATATCTAAAAATCAGGTGACTGATCTCATCCTGCATATTACAGCACAGTCTGGCTGCACAAACTAGTCGCTTCTGCTCTTCTCACTCACACACACGCACATGCTCACACACACCATTTTATAGCAGTGTGCAAAAAAAAAAAAATTGGGTACATACAGTATGAGCATATTAGAAAAATCAAAAGTGGGAGGTCTTACAAGTGAAAAGATAAGGAGAACATTGTGAGTGTCCAAGTGCCAGAAGTACAAACAGAGGCACATACTTAATGCCAACCAGTGTAAATTAAACCTGCTGCTCACTTAAAATAAATAAATAAATAAACAATAACAGCGGTGTGATGGACGCGCACGCGTGAAGGAGTGCGTGCACATCCATTGTCCTGGCACTGGTGGGCTCGAGGGAAACATCAGCTTAATAAACATTACAGGCGTTTGGCGCTGTGCTTTCCGTGTACGTTTCAATTTTAAAGACTGATAAACTTGAAATATAACCAATTTTATTCGAGCCTTTGTTCGTTTTTACATTAAGTGTAGAGAAACCTAATAAGAAAGAGCCTACAGTGATATTTCAAAAGGTTTTTTTTTTCCCGCAAGCATACTTTTAAGACAGCAATTTGAATGTTACGTGACCCTTAAAATTAGCCTGAAATAAGATAAACTCTTCTCAGCTGCCTGAGAGGAGAAGCGTATGTGGAAAACTTTAACTTCGTGAGCAAATTTCCACAACTGAATAAAACGCTTGAGGACGTGGTAATGTTTGCTAACTTCTTTGTTCAGCACTTACCTTTTGTATTTAGCAGCGACAATCACGAGGAAATTTCTCACGAGCGGACGGATACGTGACTGAGAAGCAGCGACTTCGCTCCACACTGTGCGCCAACACCCTGCCTTCACCACTGTGACGCTCAACAGGTTGGCTGGGTTTTAGGGAAAAGGGGGCCGAGTTTAAAATGCTACAGCTTTGTTGCTGAATCCTGATCCCCGGTCGGTTTTTGGTTATGTTTGTCCCCTGAAGAGACGGCGGCTGGAGAGGAGCGGGGCGTGGAAGCTGATCCAGAGTCAGCAGTAAGCGCCGAGAGGAGGAGAGGAGGAGAATGTCCGCTTGTCGAGAACGACGATGAAATTTGTGGATTTGGGTTCGCCTTTCCTCCACTCTGTGATGTAAGTTAGGGACCACTTACAGTTAGAGGCATAACCAAACAACAAAAAATGGACAATATTAATTTTATAATTGCTATAAAAATAGCATTTGTAAGGATTACAGTGGTAAATATTAACTCTGAACCAAAAACGTCTTATTTTAGACTTGCAAATGAAAGGTTGGAAACTAAAACCCCTGACCTGTAGTGTAGCTATAAAAATGAGACTCTTTGTTAGTGACGGTGACGTTTATTAAAATTTTAATTTCGAGTGTACTCACCAAAGATTTTTCACAATATTTTTTTTCCTGATTATTCCAATAGTAACATGGACAATTGCATTGGGACATTAAACATTATCATATATCAAATCTTGCACTGAACAGCAGGGAGTCATGCTAGAAATGCGAATTGTGCACAATTTCAGTAGCTATATGCAACATTAAGGACTAAATAAGCACCATATTTCAGACAGACTGGATATGATGCGCAGCTCAGTGTGTATTTACAGAAATAAACATCTACATATCAGCACAGAAGGAAGTAGACACATTTATTTATCCTCACTGCATAGACATGTTAACCTATGAGGCTGCAAGGAGGTGATGTCAAATCTGAGCAGTACTTGATTTAAAAAAAGGGATGCTTCTTCACACAGGTGTGATCATCTGAGCAGGTGAGTTTCCTCTTAACGCCCCCACCAAGCAGCCAATCTCTCAGCCCTTTCCCCTGCCAGCTCTTCTTCCTGGCTGAAACTGGTTTGTCAGGCATCATATCAGATTTCACTGCCGTTATCCGTCAAATTTCTACAAGGTGGGAGAGGAGGGAGGGGCAGCAATTAACAGTGCAGTTCCAGTAGAAACAGAGAGACAAGAAAAAGGGAGTCATGCAATTCAGTTCAGACAATCTTAGGTATAACAAGACAAAAAATAAATAAATAAATAACAACAAAAAAACCTTACGTCTTGTTCTTGCATTTACTATCTGTGGAGAGAAACCAGGATGCAGTCAGTCTCTACTCAGTTACAGTAAACTTTTTTCCCCCCCAGAGGTATACTGGCACTTTTTTTTTTTTGTTGTTGTTGTTTTGTTTTGTTGCTGATCGCAGTACTTACAAACTAAAACACCAACTCCTCCACCAATCAACAAGCAGGCAAAGATCAGTCCTCCAATCCGTAGCCTTTCATAGTCTGTCATCCAAAAATCAAGCAGAGAATAACCACATTTTCATTTTGATCATTCATTATGCATTAAGTGATTAATTTAAGTGAATACACAGTTTCACATTCTACTCTCTTTTTTTTTAAATGCACACAAATTAGTGAGATGATAGATTGAAAATTGTATAAGATAAAGGAAATAAGAGTGTCCACACTTACTGTAAACAAATGCATCTTCAGACACAAGCAGAAGGAGATATAAGAAAGGGAAAGAAAAGTTATTGACAAGTTAATTACCAATTAATAATTAAACAATCCTTAAAACCTATCAAAAGAATTCAAGATTAAAGATAAACTGCTGGAAACCTAAAGCAAATGCACAAAATTAGTCATGGAATTTTAATGAAAACCTGTGGTTTACGTTGCTGGCATAAGAATAGTTAATATTAGAACTGAACAAATGGATTTATCTGCACAATAATGGCATTCTGCAAACAGTTTGACTCTAAAAAGATTTAGCCACAGCTACAGAAGAATGACTTTTATTGCAGGGAGAGGCAAATATGGTAATGGCCTATTCACAAACCAGTTCCATCACAAACCATCCTCAGAACAAGGTTAGGTGTATGTGGTTTTGACCTTACTTGCTTCAGTTTCCATGAAAAGGCCGAAGAGCACTGCAAGAAAGCAAGACCGATAAAATATGAATTTTATCCAGTGGAATTTGTCTTGAATGCAGATTTATGTAAGCACAGTATTTGTTCTCTGTTTCGTTTACCTGTGATAAAAGCCACAAGACTGAGGTGTCCCATCTTCAACACAACTGAATGAGACAGACACAAAGAAAGGGTGAGACATGATTGTGAGACATCACTTTTCCTTGTTTCTCACATACGTGCATAAGAGCAACACAGTGCACACTTTGCCCTCTCCTCGGGAAGAATTCCCTCGCCGTGCGAGAGGTCAGTGTCTCGTCAGCAGGGATGCATTCTGGGTGTTTGGAGAGTAAACAGCGGATCGTGTTTTGTTATGGGGAGAAACCCAGCAGGTCTTTTCCCTCAGCCTACACTCAGCTTTAGAAATCTTCATTGCAACTGGATGAGTGCTGTCATGCGCTTTCCAGTATCATTTTTTTGTCCTTGTTTTGGAAGTTACATACTCAGTGGAAAAAAAAAAAAAGATGTTTTGCAGTCTTTTAAAATATATGGTGTGTGAGGAAAGTAACCTCACTGTCACCTCCAAGCTCTAAATGACCTTGGAGACCCCTGGCCTGGCAAGAGTCACAGCATTTTTTTTTTAAATTTAGCACCTTTTCTCTTGTTTGCTCTGCTTCGCTCTCGCTAAGAGTAGTTTTCCATTCACTGTTTGGATTTTTAACAACCAAGCCTCTTTTTAAACCATGCACAAAACACAGCAAAAGATAAAAGGCACCTCATGCTTTAAAAACATGTTTGATATGCCTGTCAAGAAGCTCAAATAGTGCCTTGATGCAGAAATATATTATTTGAATTTCTTTCTACGTTCTACACATACTTGTTGCCAAGTTTAGGACTGGACGTCAAATGGAAGCAAACATAAATCAGAAACCCATTATCATGCCATCTTTGTCACTTCCACCATGAGCTTTGTCAGCAAGTTCTTGAAGTGCAATATCTGCTAGCATGACATTAGTTAATGTTAGCCTGGCCTTTGTCTTTCAAACACCTCCCTAAATCTTAGAAAAGACAGCAGCAACACACAGCACAGAGCAGTGAAATATATGCTCTTGTGTTTTACAAGATCATTGATTTGATCCATTTTTGAAGGTATACTGGTACATTTTTGATGACATTAACATTTCCCTGACGTTATTTCAATATAAGCAAAAGAAGAATGGAAGACAAAAAACAGCCTAGATATCATTATAGGCTCTGTTGCACATTTACAGGGTGTTATAAACGTATCAAAGATGCCCTTCACAAGTCTATGAAACATCATGTATTGTAACAAGCATATTTGCTAAACCACAATTTTAATGCAAGCCCAGACCACTTACACTTACACTGAATAATAACTGAAAAGAATCACAACCCTAACACCCTAATTCTTTTGGTAAGACAAGTGACCATGTTTCCTAAATCCTAATTCCCATCCTGCCTCGCTGCACCATACCTGTGCTTACCTGAGCTGATGGTTCAGTAGCAGAGCTGTGTGTGCTGTTAGTGTTCCAAGACACTGCCAGGTTAAAAGTGTCTTTCTTATTTTACCTGAATAAGTGCTCCCTGCTCCTCCTTTTATTTGGGATATAAACATTTGTGTGTCCACGTGCCCTGTGTGGGTGTGAGACGCTGTGTTGACGCATTTACACAGGTATTAGAGACTTAAGTCACTGTTGTTACATAAACATTTGCGTGTGTATTAGGATAGCAGAAAGAAAGCCCTTCATAATGTACCTCAGAGAGGACATTCTTACATATAGTTGGGAGACTATGTTGTATAGGTAGATGGACATTATGCTCTAAAACCTAAACACTGCTTCACACTGCTTGTGATTCACCACCATGACATACCAGTGAGAGTTGATGAATCCTTTAATGAAGCTCATTTACTGCCCCTGCACCTCTCAGAGTGGATAAAAGTCAAGGAAATGCACTCACTGACCACTTTAATAGGTACACATTGCTAGTTCAGGTTTGGGTCCCCTTTTGCCTTCAGAACTGCCTTAATTCTTTGTGGCACAGATGGGAACATTCCTCAGAGATTTTGGTCCATATTGACATGATAGCATCATGCAGTTGTTGTGGATCTGTCGGCTGCACATCCATGATGCAAATCTCCATTTCCACCACATCCCAAAGATGCTCTATTAGATTGTGATCGCTTGACTGTGGAGGCCATTTGAGTACAGTGAACTCACTGTCATGTTCAGGAAACCAGTGGCAAGGTGTATATTTTCTGTTTTTCAGACCATTCTCTGTAAACAGTAGAGATGGCTGTGTGGGAAAATCCCAGTAGATCAGCAGTTTCTGAAACACTCAGACCAGCCTGTCTGGCACCAACAACCATGCCACGTTCAAAGTCACTTATGTTCCCTTTCTTCCCCATTCTGATGCTCGGTTTGAACTCCAGTAGCTCGTCTTGACCATGTCTACATGCTTAAATGCATTGAGTTGCTGCTATGTGATTGGCTCATTAGATATTTGAGTTAACAAGCAGCTGAACAGGGGTACCTAAAGTGTATATGCACATTTAGATATTTATATAGTTTATATGTTAGGAAGTTGAAGGAAATTTTGCCTTAATTCTTAAGTTTAGAGCCCTAAAGTTTTCCATTTAAAGTGCTAAAGTTAAAACTGAGATAAAGACAGGATGGCGTGAGTCTGTGTCGTACAGTCTATTTTTCATTTCCTCCTCTTTTTTTTTTTGTTTTCCCTCACATGGCCTCCTCTGACTTTATTGTTGTCTTTCTGCTTTTTGAGAGTCTGTTAAGTTTCCAGGTATCCCCCAGTGCTCCTCTTTCAGTGGAATAAATTGCCCGATGATGATCTGATGATTACTGGGCATTTTCCGTTTACTGCTCCTAGGCAGGAGGTAGAGGTCATTCTGATAAGAGTTCATTCAGCTTTCTCCTTGATTAAAAGAGACTGCTGTCAGATTGTGATGTGCTTTTGTTTGTGGTTGTGTCGGTTTAATCCGATGTTTCTGTACATGTGACAATGTATGTTGGTAGTTATCTGTGTAGATTTTCACTGGTGTTACCCCTCACTTTGGGCACTTTTTCATGCCATATAGTGGTGACATTCCTTGTTCTGTCACACAATGGGAAAAGCCAAGGCATGTATGCATCTGATAAGTGCAAGGATATAAAAAGGAGAGAATGACATAGACACAAAGACACAGAGTATAAAGTGTGTGTGGGTTTTTTTGTGTAAGTGATAGTAAAAATACTTTGACACATGACAGAGGCACAGCAGATGACAGGAAAGCAGACAGACGGGGTGAATAAATTGAAAATGAATATGACAATATACAATCCAACCATTTTTTCCACATAACAATGTGTATCTTAACTAATTTAAATCCAACAATACCTCAACCTTATGTCTTATCCAATTAAAATTTATTATAAATCATACAAGGAGAAAAGAATAAGGCACTTGATAAACACTGTGTGTCTGCTGTCTGTCTGTATAAAGCACCACTTGCCTCTATCATCATAAGTGAGGTTGAATAAAGGTCACTTTGTTCCATGACATTGGCATGTCACTGATAGAGTTACAGGACATGTCCTGTGCAGTATGTGAAGGATACTCATGCATGATATTTCCTTTTGTGACGTTTCTACCTGCAGACTCTGGTTTATTCTTCTCTGGTTGAAAAGTTTCCTCAGCCACACACCCTCCCATCCATATTAACGACCATTTGAATGACAACATTAGAAGCCAAAATTAGAATATTCTTGAATGTATATGAAACTACCTCGGGTTAATATAACATACTACTCTTCTTTGACACTGAATCTGCTGAAAATCCAGTCCTTTTCTTTAAAGACTTTTATCATAAAAGTAAAACAAGCTGCACAGGAATAACACATAGAAATCAACACTGAAGTTTAAATGTGGATAGTTTAAATCAGCAAAAATAATTATGTCTCCAGAAGAAAAGCTACATTTTGCTTTTCTACATTTATCCATGCTTTTTGGAAGAACAAAACTTAGACTTCAAATCTCACAGGACTCTATGAACACAATCGTCCCAAGGGGGAAAAAATGTCCACCTTGCAAAAAATAGAGGTCATTTCTAAAGGTTCTAAAAGTTAGAAAACCGATTATCTGCCACGCAACTAACCTAACTTAGTATGTTTAAGTACTAGCAGTTAGTAATAGTTTAACCATTTCTTTCTCAGGTATAATGGATGCAGCAAATTAAATAGTTTCATTGTATTTGACAAAGGTCATCTTGAGAACACATGCTGAACAATGTAGGTTATCAGTGGACACACCCTCACGTGCGCGCACACACACACACACACACATCTCTGTTATGGTGGTTTTTGACACTGTTTTTCCATAAACAGAAGAATGAAAGGTCTGAGGACAGGTAAGCTTATGTAACAACAGTTAGAAGTCAGACCTAGTAATGTGTGTAAAGATAATGGTATCATAACAATCAGTATCATTGCAAACCCAAATAATAATAAAAAATTATAAAGCCCTTCAAATAAAGCCATAACATGATTCATATGTGAAAAGAAAGTAATTCTTGTAATCTGCTTACTTGCAGAGTCATATTTGAAAACTCAAGAATGTAGAGCTGCACCAGTTAGTGGCGCATTTAGACAGTGGTACAAGACAAGTCTTTACTCCTAGTCAGAGCTAAGACATAAAGAAAGAGTATGACCTGACCGACTCCTAAATATATCCTAGTATTTTCTCATTTCATCTTCTGGCATCCTAACATCACAGTCTAAGACCAGATACCCGTTATATGACAGAAACCCATCATGGAGTGAACCGAGGTGCAGAGGAACAGCTGAATCAACACGTTGCTCCATACTACCTCATTGTATCAACTAAAAGTTGAGGGAGAATTCTCTCCTGCTGATCTCTCTTTCTTTCTGTGTGTGTGTGTGTGTGTGTGTGTGTCTGTGTCTTCCTGGGCTCGTCAGTCATGTGTCACAACACACAGCAAAGGCAATGAAGACCACAGTCGAAGGCAATCAAATGCCAGTATAAGTGCTGCATTGCTGAACTCTAGTAGAGATTTGGTTCCTGTTTTATGTAAGCAAATATGTTATGTATGAGCATCAATATGTTAGTGAAGTTGGGGAGACATGCAAGAACTTTAAAAACAATAAGTTTAGATAGACATAAAATGGTTAATTTAGCAGAGGTTTTGATTGGAAATGTTACAAGTAACTTACTTAGAATGACATAAAGGCAGAAGAAAAAAAAAGTCAACAATATCAAAAGACTGTGGAAGTCTTGGTCCGGAGGCAAATTGACCTGTAAGGAAGTCACCACCAGGGGGAGGCAAAGAACAACCTCCAGAGCTGAAAAATGAAGTCAACACTGAAGTGGCAAAAACTGCAGTTCTTCTAGAGGATACTCAAGGCTGGCTCCCAAACACAGTCAATCCCCATAGAGTCCCATGTTAAAGTGCCCAACTTTACAGGATTAAAAAGCATATTTAAAGCCTGGTACAAAAAGGGCTTTGGGCTCTATGGACAGTTTAACCCTTCATAACAACTCTGAGTGTGGTGAGTTTTTTTTTTTAATAACTCATCCACCTAGATAATTGACTTAGGGGCGTGGCTGTGTTGATTGGCAGGTGTCATGCTCAGAGTCTACTAGGCCTCAGGAGTCATTAAAGTGGTCCTCTCCACTGCATGTGCTAGTCAAGAGGATATTTATATGATAAATATTATGGTGTGGTACAAACCATCCACCAAGTTTGTGTTTCAGTTTTAGTGAGTGAAATCCTAGTAATTTATTAGTCCGTTACATAGCACTAATTAGCTGATATGTGTGTCTGGAGCGCGCTCGTACAGTTTATGAATGCAGCTTGCTAATCCAGCTGATGACTCAGCACTCCACCCTTTCATCCATATGAGGCAACCTCTGGCTTCAAAAAAACAAAACAAAACAAAACAAACATGGCAGCGGCTAAAACGCTAACATTGAACCTTCAAAACGCAGAGTCCATAACCATCTGTGACATCACACAGGCTACATTCACCTTTTATACTGTCTATGCTTCGTAAATCTCAGTTTCCTCTGGTATCTGCTCTCTGCTATTGTATGCTACAATAAGCTGCTCTGACATTTCTGCATAATTGAGATAGTTAAGAGTACTGTAACTCAAATTTATGTAAATAATCTTGCATGTGTAAGACTCCAATGCAGACATAAGGTTTGTTATGACGCTGCAGGTATAATCTGCTTCCCCCCATTCAGATGCCCATTATTCTGGTGGTGTCATCAGTTGGAGGATTGCAAGAGAAGCTTGTTGGTGCTGGGAGATGTTTGCCTTCTGACGTGTGACTTTGTGAATGGGTCTCTGTTAACCCACATGATGACATTTTTCTAAATCTAACCAGGGAGATTTGCTACCTAAACCTAACCAAACAGTAACTGAAAACACAAAGTCAAGAATAATAATAAATCAAAGGTCCTTTCTTCTGGATGGAAGTTCAGAGGCACTCAGTCACTCTATAAGGACTATTACTGATTTTTCTTCATCTGGCAAGATGCTTTTCTGGAGCACAACCATCTATACGGAACAAATGACATTAATGGGTGAAATTGTGGCCCCAAATAGTATGTGATGAGCTGGGAGTGAAAATGTGTTGTATTTTGCCTTTGTGACTTACACACACACTCGTTTTGACATCTTAGTCTTACCCTAACCATCAGAAATGAATGCCTGACCCTAACCCTTACCCTAAACATAACCTAATTATAACCCTAAAACCACGTTTTGAGCCTCAAAAATGCTCAAACATGCCTTCAAATTCGTGAGGACCAGCGTTTTGTCCTCAGAAATCACGGTTGGTCCTCATAACTAGAGTGTTATGTGAATTTTTGTCCTCACAAAGATCTCTAAACAAGTACACACACACACAGTGTCATGTCATGTCTAGGGCTGGCTGAGATACAACTTGAAACTTTTGCAAACTGTCCTCTCTTTCTAGCCCAGTATTTACAGTGAGTGTAATTTCTTTTAACCTGTTATTTAAATACCTAAATAATTAAAATTATTTGTTGTCTCTCCAGCAGACCAGAAGTATATTAGTATAAACAGAGGATTTCATTTCCAAAAATCAGCATTCTCCCATATTTTGACGGCTCGAGTCATTCAAATTGAGGTGGTTGCTGAATTGAAATGGTCTTACAATAAATCCAACATTATAAAGACGGGACCCTGTGTGACTGTAGCAGTAGCTTAAAGGCAGGTAATGGTTTCATGTTAATGATGAAACTTTAAATGACTACACACTATGATCCCTCCTGTTTATCTAAATTCTAAGGTACAGATTCCATGAGCTGGATGAGGGGACTTAAAATTATTTTACAAGTCAAATAGCATCTTCACTCTCTTTCTTTGCCAAAGTCAGCTGACAATTGTACATTTCAAAGTATCTACCATCTCAGAGTTTCATTCACTACAGCTTTATTTTAATGCAGACAAAGTTTCTTCTTGCTGTGCATTCCCTGATGATCCACCTGTTGTTCGTGTCATATTTGGACATAGTCCCACAGTATTTTCAGTGGGATGGACAGCAGTGCATCTTGGTGGTCTGGTTTCTCTCCATGTAACCAAAACCACTCACCTCCCAGGAAGTTCAGGCCAATCCAAGCCCGAGAAACAAGACAAAACTTGGAGAGTCAGTCCTGCTTGTGGAAGTCTTGATGGTTTATCTCCCCCCCCCCCAAAAGAGTGGGGATGGCAAATCAATTAAATTATTGACAAAAAGATTTGTATTTGCAAATTAAGCCCAGCACAAATACCTTCTTTTATAAATGCAGTCCTTAATATTTTCTAGAGTATACATTTTAAACACACTGGACAACACTTCAGAGACCTCTTCACAGGGCCACTGAGTTTAACTAGGTGATTGTTGTGTTTTTTACAGTACATTACAGCTTCATACCAGCAAAGCATAACATTGTGGTGCTGAATTACATCACCTTGAGAACATTATTTTTACTTGAACATCGTGCACTGTACCACATGAGGTCATCTCCTACAACAGCACAGTGGTCCTGCTGTCCAGAGGCCCACTTGCTGGTCTGTGAGAGGTCATCACCTGAGACACCTTGACCAGATCTGAAACCAACACAACAATGACATCAAACATAGCAACTCTATTTTTATTATATTTATATAGAAAAATATGGACATTCACATAAAGATCATTTCAAACAGGACACTCACTTTAGATTTATAGACTTCCAGACTGAGTCATCTTCAAGGTCTCTGAGTAGACCGATCCAGAGATGTCAGATATTCATTTGCACTGACAGTTTAATCAAATATTACACATTTTAACATGTCCCAAGAAACCAAGTTAACTGGATTAATCTGGCAGTGTAGTCTTGCTTCTGTCCAGTTCAGTCCCCAGTAAGGCATCGATGTATAGCATTCAGTTTTTCTGTCGTGTGCGGACTGCGTGACAGGTAAGGGTGGACCCATACGCAGAAGTAAACTCAGAAAACTCAGCTTTATTGCTGTAAAACATAAAGTACTCAGGTCCAGGAAAATAATTAAAACAACCCAGGCACAGACAGGGAAACACACAGCCATAAGGATGTTAACGACACGACAAGGAACACAAGCAGACTAGGGGTTTAAATACACAAAAGGTAACGAGGGGAGTGGAAACAGGAGGGTGATGAAACACAGCTGAACTAAATCACAGGTAACAAGGCAAAGGAAGCAAAACTAAATATAATGTACACGAGACGAGAGACTATCAACTTAAAACAGGAAATAACCAAACAGACAGAAAACCACAGAAACAACAGAGAATAATAAACTGGGAAATGCATAACTCAAAACACCAGGTCCATTGACCCGGGACCATGACATTTTCCTTCTAAGCTATGGGCAGCAATGAGTAGGAGGCAGAGTGCCAGTTCAGGGCTGCTCTTTTCCCCCATATTTGTTCCTGTTTTGACGACAAGCCACACAGGTCAGTTTTCAGAGCTCATATTTGCTAGGAATATAGATTGTGGATAGTGGCTGGTGAGCAGCAGTCACCCTGCTTTTATAGCGGTTACTTACCTGATCAGTGCCACCTACACACACACACCTCACCACATCCAAGCCGACCAGTGGCACCTTTCCACACCTGCTATTACAATTCAAACGGAGTTGTTGTTATACTCAATCATTTCTGAGTTTGTTCTTAAAGATGTTTTCCTCCCGAAACTCTAAATCTACTGTGACATAAGTTTTTATACCTCTCGGAAAAACTGAGGGACCTACATTGTGTAATTTGTGGAGATAAAAATGACATAACAATGGTCAGTGGAAACCAAAATCCATCAGCCCTTTTGAGTGCTAGATTCAAGACATACCAAAAGTCAAGTGTTTAGTCACAAAGTTATACCATTCCCTTATTCAGGTAAATTTTCCCCTTTAATAGAAAAACTATAAGCTAAACTGCAATTCTGGGAAACTGTCGTGCAGCGGCTGTGTGGCAGGCAGGAGGAGGACCCAAATGCAGGACTCACAGACAAAACTAAACTCAAAAAACAGCTTTATTGCTGAAATCTCACCGACAAAAAAAGTCCAACCGAAAACGGGGCAGATACATGGAATCCAAAACTTAGAGTACTGACACTGAAACAGGAGCGCACACAACCATGATGGCTGATCCGACACAGGACAAAGGGAGACTGAGACAATAAATACAGACACCTGGAAATCAGGGAGATCGGGAACAGCAGGTGGAACAGGTGGAACACTTTAGGGATAACGAGACCAGGGAAACCAAGCTAAACTGAATACAACACACAGAACCACAGACTCTAAGAATACAAAACCTCAAACACAGACACGGAGACTCAACCAACATGGGGAACACGGGAGGGCTGAAAAACAGGAACTCAGGGAAATAACCATAACAGAACTTGACGGCAACTAATAAAACTCTATGTATAGTATAAAAATAAAACTTTACCAGCAAGGAAATCAAACCTAAACTCAGGAATAATAAATGAAAGCAAACTCAAGGCAACATAGAACTGACAGAAGACTTACAGGACAGACGAAAGAATAACCCATCAGAAAATAAGGTTTCTAAACTCTACAATACATGAACTTAACTATATACAAGGAATCCTGGGGAGGTGAAGAATATAAACCATAATAATAAATAAGCAAAAGAAACAAGAAACAAAACTCAAATATAACCAATTCTCAAAACCAAAAAGAATATTAAATACACAACTCAAAACCCTGGGTCCAAGACCCAGGGACCATGACAGAAACTCTTCCAACCTCTCTAATTGGGAAAATAAAGACTATAAAAATGAATTTCCTTTCACAGATTTTGTATCTTTTGCAGGATATCCTCATTTTTCTTAATAAAACCTTTATATCCTCATTTTTCTTAATAAAACCTTTTTTAAACAGACTGTTTAATAGTTCCTCTCTTGTGGGGGTATAAGGCCCATAGAATTGGCAGAAAACATCTGTCTAAACCTAAGTCAACAGGAGGATTGGGTCTTTCAGATTTAATGCTCTATTATTAAGACTTTCACCTTCTGGTTTGATACTTCCACAACAACACACGACTGGCTAAAAATGGAGCAGGAACACTGCTATCCATACTCTACAGGCGCAATCCTATTAGCCCCCACTAAAATTAATGAGTGGGTGTTTAACAACAGCCACATCATATTCAATCTCATATGGATCTGGAAGCAGATTAAGTCTTATTTCAATCTTAATTCTATATCCCTATCATTACCCATTGCCAAAAACTCCACTTTTACTCCCCCAAATCTGGATGGAGCCTTTTCAGTGTGGAGTAGATTGGGTATCCAGCATATTGGTGACATTTACATTGATGAGGCCTTTGGTTCTTTTAAGCAGTTACAAAGGAAATACAGATTGCAAAATAATATGTTATGTTTCACTGGCTTTTCTTCTATCTGTAAAAGAAAAAACTGAGCCTTAGTTGTTTTAAACCATTGTATGTGGGATACAGTTGCTCATTAAAAAACACTACGAGAAAATTGTTCAAGCATTATTTTAAATTTTTGAGCTGTGATAAATAATACTAGTTTTATTCATGTTTGTGCCAATCTTGCAGATAACCCAGGGTAGTAATTCTCAACTTATGGTACTCCTGCACCTATCAGCGGCGTACCAGGAAAGACTGTAGAGTGGCCTGCACCTGCATGGGTTTTCTGTGGGTGCTCCTGTCCTCCTCGTAAAAAAACAAATGTTAAGTAAACACACAAATGCAATCATGCATGGTGTTCCTCTGTGTTTTAAAGCTTTAAAGAGATTTTCTGCATTTAAATCCACAGAGTCTCTGTGCTTGGACGGCGAATCAATACATGCTATTGGCCACATCCTTGCCTTGACCTCTGTCTGTCTGACAAGTCCTAGTTTTTGTTTCAAACCACAAAAGCACAGCAGCTAAATGAAGATGTCACCAGAAATCAAAAGAGCAAAGCCATGGACCCACACTCTCATGGGTCGAAAGAAACCGTTCAGATGTAACTTTGTGTGAAAAATACTTTTTCTTTATTTTCCAAAAGCTTTTAAACTGTATCTATTAAAAGAAAATTGACTTCTGTGTGGCTAGTGGTTCTGACATATTCAACTGAGTCAGGACAAAGATAAACACAACAGCCAAACATGGGGAAAAAATACATACCAATAAATCATAAAGTTTCAGATTTCATTTTGTTTGCAAAAATAAACTATAAAGGTCTAAAAAGTCTTGGTGGTAGTATATCACACTATCAAAGTTTGGAAATGACAATCGATGAAGATCCCAAAGGCCTAGCTGTAGACTGCCATTTTAAATTTTTAAAGTAAGCAGAGATGGGAAGGCAGCAAACACTATAATACTTAGTGCCCCCTCAATCTCATTAGAACTCTGTGCATGAAAGTCTGTAACTACAGATCCAGTCCCAGGTGTTATGGTAGCAGTGAGAAGACTATCGCCAGTGCATGAATAATAAATATTTCGAATAAGACTCAAGACAGAATCAAATGTAGTTTTAGCAGGTTTCAACTGCAGAGGTTTCAAAGTTGTAGCCTATACAAGCTCCATGACTCTCTCACATATGAACTGCTGTCTGGACCAAGACCCAACCAAATTACAATCAACAGAAAAATATTATTTATTATTTTTTAAAAAGTATTTGTTAAAAAAAAAAAAAAATCACCGTTGTAAGTTTGGAACCAAACAGCATTTTTAAAGTGGGAAAACATGATCAAGTGTGTGGATATTTTACTTCTGTGTAGTTCATTAGACGACATCCAAACACAGCAGGAAGCTGGAAAAAGCTATTTGGGGAAAAAAAGGGGAAATATTCTGCACAGTGTAAGGCTGCTGGTCTGCAGGTGATGGTGATTTGAGCTCCTTAGTGCCACTATCATGGGATGCCTGCTGTATTCTCTCTGGCATATGCCTGAAGATGATCCTATGGATCGAAACATGGCTGCTTTTACCAGAACTTCTTAAGAATGATACTGAAGATGGAGCCTTAAAGTTTGCAAATTATGATTGTTTTTAGTCTGGACCCTAAAACTGTTTGCCTGCACATGTGGTTCTGTGTATGAAGTATTATTCATTTGCAACTGTTGAAGTTGTATAATGACAAATGCCAGTTGTGGGAGGTGTTCCCTAGTTTCATTGTTGTACATGTGCTTAGGCAAATGTACGTTGACGGGTGAATTTATTCTTCAACTCCCACCCTGTCTAAACGATGTGTAAACTTTGCCTGTGTTATTGCCCTCTAGATGAAGATACGTCATACAATTCAGTGCAGGGAAGTACCAGGTTGTTCCATTATCCAACTTGTACATTAAAACAAGCACAATGCAAACCAGAAACAGAGACAGTTCGCCTTCAAAATAACAGCTGGGCCTTTTGAGCATTGTATAGAAGAAAGTATATAAAATATAAAAGAATGAAAAGAGTTTTCCAATCTGATTTTTTGGGTGTGTAATTTAAAAGTGGGGAAAATGAAACTACACTAAGTTAAAATATGTGATAGATAGACATTTAATCACATCTCATTTTAGTCATAATGTATTTTCTGTGACCAATAAATTTGGCAAAGATATTCATAAGTAAAATAATTACATTAAAATGACATTATGTGATTGCATGGCTTTGGCAGATACTGGTTTTAGGCATCAGTCTCGGGTGATGCAAGCCATCATGCCCTACATTCAGCGGAGGGTATTTTGGCTTTAATGTGAAATTGTTTTCAAAAATATAAATTGTTGATATATTATAACTGCAGACTCTGATCTCCTTATTTTTAGTGACTTTATAGCACAGAACCTGCTGTGCTCTTACTGGTTAAATGATTTAACCTGGGGCTGTTTGGCTTCCTTTAGCTTACTGTATTACAAAATGAAAACCTAATGTCCCTCAACTCTAATATCTAATATCCAACAGCACAGCCAGAGAGAAATTTCAGTTTTTGTTTTGAATTCATATACATTTAATTTGGTCTAAAAGCAAGCTAGTGCAAGTGTGCCTCGTGAAAACTGTGAGCAGGAAGGGGGACAATAAGAAACAACCTTCATAAAAATATGTAAAGAATACACAAATAAATGTATAATATAGAAAGAAATTAAAGGGCAAAGTAGAGTGCATAAACAGCAAATAACCACATACACACAAAGCATAAAGAGAAATACATCCCTGAGTGTTCAACTGGAAACTATAAAAACAAAGAGCAACTCGACACTGTGCTGTCTTTATGCAAAGACCAATATATAAATATATATATACTGCCTTCATTTAATAACAAGTCTTCAGTGTAATTTGCATTGATTAACAAGTACAAATGATGTTGATTTAGAGTTTGTTATTCACAGTCATTCTTTGACAAACTGACAGGCTTGCTTTCTTCAGAGTAAGTGCTTCCCTCAAGTGGACAAACTGTGAAAGTATAGGTAACCAACCTAATATTAAAAGCACACGTAGGGCCTCCAGTATCTTACCTTCAGGCTGAAAGCCTTCAAAAGTAGTTATAACAGTGTAAAACATACTGTATATATTAACAGTGCAGAGAGAAAAAAAATGTCAATGTCATGTTTTACTCCATTTATCACACAAAATTCTAACTTCATTTCCATGTTTTTCACTTCATTTCCTTCCTTTTCCTTCCACCTGATCAGAGGAAATCACCTGTCAGCCTGCATGAATACTGTAGGCTGACCAACTTCCATTTTTTTTTTAATTACATGTGGGAAAAAGTTTATTTAGACCAAAACTTTAGACATACCAGTCACCAAATCTATTCCTTTAAAAAATACATACAGTCTTACTACTGCTTTTTACATGTTACACTTTTGAGAAACATTGTTGCACAAAAACATTTTAAATGTGACTGATAAATATAAAGGCACCATAGTGAAGGTGATTGTGTTTAATCATTTTGGTTTATTGTTTTGTGCTATATTTTTATATTGTTAGAGTATGACTTGCAGAATCTAATAAATGAAGGCAGAACAAGGTTGAAGCAATTAGGGAACAGACTGGATCTGACCTCAAACATTTAAGATAACATTATGTCCAGCTCTAACTTTAGTTAAACTGGTAAAATAGTTTTAAAAAAAAAAGAAAAAGTTCCAGTTTCTATTATCAAATTCTCATATCTTACAAAGTCTTGGCTTAATTTCTTCTTTTAATCCTTTGATACTATATTAGTCATGTCATCTTCTGTTCCTTCCCCACCTAAAAACACAGACATATCACGTATTAATTGTCAGTATATTTACTCTTATGTGACATTTGTTAAGCTAATAAATGTATCCACTACTTACCGAAGCATTCCTGGAAGGACTCAGATTTTACCAGGAAGGTGTATAACAAAGCAGCCACCAGCAGGACTCCAAAGAAACCCCCAATGATACAGCCAATGAGAAGAACATTGCTGGCACCATTATCTAAGCATAAAGTAAAAGTAAAAACAGCATGAGGGCAAAAATTCACTATCAGTTATTAAATGGTCTAGTGGGCTGATTGGTGAGTGAAGAATAATTCACCTTCACTGGGTTCAGTATTAATTACCCACTTACACCCTGTGCCCAGTGTGTTTCTGTATCTTCCTTCTAAATGAAGGTCACAAAATACAGAACAAAACATAATAAAGATAGACGTTTTTCAGCCTCAAGGCACTTTATACAGTAAGATTAAGACTCTACAATATTAGAGAGAAAACCCCAACAATCAGATTATTCCCTGTGAGCAAGCACTAGGCGATGGTGGGGAGGAAGAACTCCCCTTTAACAGGAAGAGGCCTCCAGCAGAACCAGGGTCAGCCATCTGGCAATCAGAATGAACTGCAAACCACTTTATTTGTACTTGTAAGTACAAATAAAGAAACTTAAACCTGAACCAGAGAGACTACTGGAATGAATTAAACTACAATAATGTAACTGGTGGATCATGGGTTAACAACCAAATCAAATAAAGACAATGTTAGGCAATGCAGAAAGTTTTCAATACTTCACCATAAACATGCAGGACGGCAGAAAGCGCTTCAGGATTCCCTAACTGCTGACAAACTACTCTTGTGCCGTTGTCAGGGAAGAAGGTTCCCTGGAGTGTCCACACAGCCAGTGACTCTCCATTCTTCATTTCACAACTTCCATAGAGAGCCTGAGGAGAGCGACAAAGAGGAGACAGGCTCAGCAGGGAAGAGGAGCAAGAATAAGGAATTTAATAGTGCTCCAGTGCTCCATGAGTCTTCACAGGATGATGGATGATTGTCAATTTGCAATCTTAACACAAGCTTAACACCCTTAAGATGGTAATTATTTAAAATTTAAGTTCCAGTGTCTTTTGAGTCAGTGCTACATGCCAGAGGATGAATTTAAAAAGCAACACATTGCAAACATATTGAATTCACAATTAAATGTTGTCTTGTTCATTTTGTGAAAGACATGTCTGAAGCATCTTTTAAATGTATCTGAAATGTAGATTCAACCAGTTGCAGTGAAAATAACTGTAACTAAGGAGTATGTGGATGGAGTTAGAAAGTACAAATACACTGAACAGTTGCTGAAAAATGCCTCTCATAATTAACATTGAAAAGGGGGTCGGATTTACACAAAAAAAAATGTGCGTCCAAACTTTTGACGGGTACTGTAACTTGAACCTATTTTTCTTACTCGGTTCCACAGTGATTACTTTGTTTTTGTATAAAAGCTTTATCACACTGGTTCTTAGGTGTGCACATCCTGTTTCTCCTTCTTCACAAAGGAAGCCTAAGGCTTTGCTTCACATAACTGCCAGCTTCTCTGTAATGTGATCAGGGCTGTTTCCTCATAGAAAAAAAGAAGGAGTTAGAAAACAATTGAATACAGTGTCAGATGGTCACCCCTCCCCCCCCACCCCCCTCACCTGGGGGATATCTTCCACATGGCCATGAGGGCAAGTGAGGCTGTAGTTGCGATGACTCCCGTAGAAGGTGAATGTGAGGTTTGGATCCACTATGGGCACGCCACAGTGAAACACTGCAGACTCTCCCACAGCCACTGAGACGTCAGCCGGTTGTGTAAGGTACCCGAGATCGTTTGGAGCTGTGGTGGTGGTACTAACAGTAGTCGTGCTGTTTTGAGCTGGAGCAGTGATTGGGTGTTCATTGTATGTGTGTGAGAGATAGAGATAAGGAAGAAAATTATTGGGTAAAATCAATACATAACGACACAAGATACATCTGTAGATCATAATTTAACAAATGCAATACTATGATGATTATTAAAGAAAAAAATGTCAAGGTTGTTTCACATGCACATGATTGTTAAGCTGAATTGTCCTTATATTCAAAACAAATATCCGCCTCTTGTAGGCTGTCAATCACAAACTGAATGCAGAGTCACTCCCCTTCTCTTAAACATTTGTCCAGTCTGCCAGTCTAATGACTGAGGTGACTTGAGTGGAAAGATTTGCAACAACAGAATGAGGAAGCTTGAGACAAAAATCTCTCTACGTTTATCCTATAGACTATACTAGGCTTATTTTAAAGTCATGGATGTGGTTGGTTACCTGAGGAAAGTGGGCTGATCTGGAGCACAGCCAGAAACAACAAGCAGATCCTCATTTCTCCTTTCATCCTCTTCTCCACTCTAGTTCCAGTCAGTCTCTCTTATTCCATGAATTAATCTGGAAAGTTTCAACAACAAAAACTTCACTTTTCGTTAAAACAAAAAAGAAATTTAGTGAATACAAAACTAGGTTACATAAGTTTGTGTGTGCCAGGGTGCATGTAGATAACCAGTCAAGTTGTTATTAAGACTTTTTTTATTTTTATTTTGGATACAATGCTGCTGTAGACAAAAAATCATCTTGTATTTTAAGACATACCAAGTTGAGATAATTACCAAAAACCTAGTTAGAAAACTCTATGGATAATCTCATGCCATCTTTTAGACAGTAACCATGCATTTGGAAAGCATACAAGCAATGAATCACCAATTCATTTACACTCATTTTGTTTATTGAATCCATCCATAACCGCTCAGCTCTTTGTTGCCAAACTTTTGTAAATATAGAAAAAAAAGACAAAATGTATGAGATCACTGACACTGACCGCACAATGAAATTCCCCAGCAGCTCTACAGACAGCTTCCTTATTTGAAGATTGTTTGATGGTGCTTCTTTAAAAATAAATCCTATTTATTGTTCAGATCAACTCCTCAGATGCAGAGACACCGAAGACCAACTGCTGTGACACATATCTACTCTCACTGTCCATAAACAGCCAGACTGCCTGCACACTGCTTACCCTATCTTCACTTCTTTCTGCCTCACTCCATCCACTCACTTCAGAGGTTCAGAACAACACGGCACTTTCAGGAATGTGGAAGACTTCCTTATGTGCAAAGTGCATTTATGAAAACAAGTAACAAACAGGTTATGCAGGTCCACCCTGAACTGATTGTAGCTGGGACAAATGTCAGGCTTTTCTACTTTTACTCTCTCTCACACACACACAAATAAATGTGTTAAATCTGTTTTCCTTATTCAGGAATACTGACGTCCAATCAGCGACGTCTCTCTTTGTTCACGTAAATAGTTTGAAAAAGGTACAAATGACAAACTTCATACCAAATGATCTTGAACTGCCAGAAATGCCTTGTTTGTAGTTGAGGCTTTTCTTCACCTGCCTACTTATCTACATCACAGTGTAACACACTGGTATAATGCCCTCCCACTAGCAAGTAACAAGCAGCTGCTTCATGTCAGTCCAGCTGTTCTCAGTATTTCTCAGTGGTCTTCCAGTCAAGCATAATTTCCTAACTCTAATATGTCTCTTTTATGAATAAAGTGCATCAAATTTTCTGCTGTTGGCCCTAAGAGCAAACAAACAAATTCATGGACTGAACGAATGACTCAGTGACTGCTGGAATAAAACTTTACAGTAATTTTGATAACAATGACCCCAAAACACAAAAACGCTTATATGTTAGTGTTGGGACAGTTCATGCTGGTAACAGTACAGTTCAGAAGACAGAAAACTGAGTTTGGGATGGATGGGGATATTATTTGTTTTATCAGATACTGATTTTTTCAGATAGTGATGTCCCACAGTATGAGCCATTCAAAAAGAGGTAGCCTTTCAACAATGCCTGGTATTGGTGAGAATTATGTTTTTAGTATTTGTTCTGGTGAGGAAAAAATGAAGGTGCATTTGTTTTCACAGAGTTCATGTTTTAACAGGAGAGGAGTAATGACGGAAACAGAATTTCAACATGTCAACCACAAGTTCCCTATTTGTCAGACTTTTTTCTTTCCTTTTTTTCTTTTTTTTAATACTGTAAATCCCCCAAACATTTAATGTTTTCTTATCTAAAGGCCTAACTAAAATCTTTCTATCTTCTCTATATATTCTGTTCCTGACCTTAAATTGTGAGATTTTTGTGGATGATTCATCATGGGGGATAGGGTGGGGTCCCGCTGAACCCTCCCATTATCTAAATTCAGCTTATAGAGTTCATGTCAGAGCGTTTGATGCCACTCCAGAGGACAGGACGCAGAAATATGTAGCTGTGGTCTACTTTATTAATTCCAACCCCTTATCAGTGATGCTTGTTGTGAGGTCCAGTTAGGACAATCGAATCTGATTGAAACTGTGTGGAAATCTTGTGCTTTGTGTTGAGAAGATGAACACAGTGCTGCTGCTTATGATAATGAAGTCAGGTAAGAAGATTCTTTTTCAATTAACATTTTAAGACGAAATACAAGATTGTATTTGAAAAACTCTATTTATGCTATTCTATGCCTTTTTTGTGTTTATACCTAGTAAGTATCTGTGACATCTGCATGGCACGAGCCTACTTTTACACTGTAAGACCTAAACAGTGAATGTAGAAGATGAGCAGAGGAAAGAAAGTTGTTAAGCTGATTGCACACACTGAAGTAATGATGTGTTAGTGGGTTACAAATAAGTAATAAATAGATGAGATAATGAGCAGAGGGATTATATTCTTTTGAGGGCCGAGTACTTTCCATAATTCAAATTTTTGCAACTCAGCCATCCACTTCTTCAGAGTTTCAGTTTGATAGTTTGAAACTCTTTCAGTTGCCAAGGTGCTGCTGAGGAACAGTTAAATGCTTATTTGGGCTGGGTCATCTTCAGTGAGTGCAGGGAGTAGCTGTTTTGGGGAAACTTCTGGTGAATCGATTTTTTGAAGGCTGAAAAGGCTGCAGGCCGAAAGATGAAAAGTTGTGTAGAGCCACTTTTTATTTAGTCAAAGCTGCCGATAGATTTTTATCTGTCTTACATTACACAGTTACTGTCACATCACACAGGGGAAGACAACTTCTGCTTTTTCTTGGAGCTTCTTAGTTGCAAACACAGCTCCAAAATGAACTACTTTTTGAGGAAGAGCACATCAGCTATGGTGTAAAGAAACCTACATACTTTGCTACTGTATAGTATGCTGTAGCAGAAACATGAAACCAGTTTTAACTGTGGGAGGTCACTTGCAAATTTGAAAGTATTTGCATTGCATGGACCATTGGCAATCAGTTAACAGTAATTTCATGATATATGGACTGTTTTAGTATCTTTCAGGTCAGCGTTTGCTCATTTGTTTTAGTCTAAAAACCAATGAAATGATGATGAGAAAAAGTTTGTGCAACAAAAGGAACTAACAACAGAGTGAATATATTCATCTCCAGTCACTGGCTGTTCTCTTCTGACGACTTCACTTCCTTAATTTGTTTAAAAGGAAAAAAAAAACACATTATACAGCAGTTTGCTTCAATTTCCTGTAATGTCTTGTCTTTTAATTCTAAATATTAATAAAAGAAACAAACAAAATGCATTTTATCACGTTTCATCATCTCTCAGCAGGAACTGTGAGTGCTATTTGGACCGTGACATTTGAAAACCCCAATCTCTGTGCTTTGAAGGGCTCATCTGTGAAGTTTAGGTGCTCATACAACTACACAGTTGGAGAAACTGTTAGAAAGACTGCATGGTATAAGGGACATTTAGAAAATGGCACCTGGAAACGTATTGAGCTTTCAGTCCTCTCGTCGTATCAAAATCGTTCTGAATATCTCGGGGACCAGCAGCACAACTGCAGCCTGGCAATTTATGACCTGCAGGATAATGACACCGGACATTACTACTTCAAGTTTGACACGGATACGATAGGATGGCGTAGTAAAAGTTCTGTGTACCTGTCTGTCACAGGTAAAGTGATTATACATTGAGTGATACTCTCCAGGTTTCATGTTTCCAGCTTTTTTAATATTTCTGTTTAACTGACTGATATGCAGAGGTGAGAGCCAGAGTGCACCCAAACAGAGTGACAGCAGGAGAAAAGGTGTCTCTCAACTGCATAACATCCTGCCCAGTTGCCAACACACGCTGGTTCAAAGATGGACATCCAGTGACAAAAACATTGATCCTGGCACAGGCAGAAGATGCTGGAAATTATTCATGTGTTGTCAAAGGACATGAATCAGTGCAATCACACTCTGTTGCTCTGGATGTTCAGTGTAAGTACACTCATGAAGCTATTGTCGGTTAAGGCAAGCTGAGTTATTACAGGCTTTATTGTCACATTAGTAGAGTTTGACTGGAAATAAATCTTCGCCCAGAGGCGAACAAGACCAAGTACAACCAGTAACTTTATGTATACCAAAGCAAAGCTGGTGTGTTTTTATACAGATTCTCCATTGAATGTGTCTGTTGAGGTGAGTCACATTGGCCTCCTGGCAGTGGGCAGCAGTGTGAATCTGACCTGCAGCAGTGCTGCTAACCCTGAAGCAGACAGCTACACCTGGTACAGCTCCAGCTCCCTGCTTCAGGGGACCTCGGGCCGGGTTCTGTATCTAAACCCTTTGGAGGTGTCCCACAGTGGACTCTACCTCTGCCAGGCCAGGAACTGTCTGGGAGAAAACAACTCAACTGAGGTGGTGCTGACAGTGGAAGAAACAGACAGTGAGTATGCCACGGGAGCGGTCATAACTTCCATGCTTTAAAACTCAAACAGCTGGAGACTTAGGCACATAGTTCAAATGTTGCAAATTAGTAGTAGGTGAGCAAAAATTTGTATTTAGTCCAATGTTTATTTAGAATTGTGAAGAAAATACAATCCAATGGAAGGACACTGTGTAAAATGTACAGTAAAACAGAATGCAATCACTTGCAAATCTCTGAAACATTTTTGGAAATGGGGTTGTACAATAACTTTAACTTAAAATTAAACAAACCTCATCTGAATTTGAATCTAGAAATGTCCTGCAGTTTCTATGTTTTCAATGTTTCTAGCCTTTTTTTTTTTTTTTGCTGGAACCTTGTTAGGTTAATTTGTCATTTCCTCCTACCTCTCCTAACAGTTAATCGTTTCATCCTCCTTGCTGGTATTGGAGTCAAAGTGGTTATGGTGCTTTTCCTTTCATTGATAATTATCTGGGCTTGGTAAGTGAAGTTATACAAAATACTCCTAATTTAGCAGCAGATGGATAATTTTGTGTCATGACAGGTTTCAATCTTCTGTCTGCAAACTTCTCTTGTTTCCTTGTTAAAGGAGGAAGTGGCATAATTCTGCTGCAGACTATGAGGTGAGAAGGAGTGGGACTCGGGTCTGTTTTTAAAAAAAGAAACAGTCTCATAAAATGCCTAATATTGTCCTTGTATGTTTCAGATGGACAGCCATGATTATGAAAATATCAGAATGTGAAATGAGTAAAGAAAAACCAACAGGGTTAAGCAGAAAGAAAGAAGCCTGGAGAAGCAGGAAGACCTCTTTTTTTTTTTTTTAACAATAGATGACTTGGCATATTGGAAAAAGAATATTTGTGGTTTATTTGCTGCCTGAGCCTAATGAAAAACATCTAGAGCTGTGCCACAAGTTTGTCTTTGTTAAGGCACTCAATCATGGCTCTCCGTAACACTAGAGGAAGGAAGAACGGTCAGGGATTATCAGAAATGTAAATGATGTTTATTTCATCAGTCAATTGCCCACAAGCTTTAGTATTAATAGGAATTCTCCTGGGTGAAATTATGAGGATGTGTGATTATTTTAAATCTTCTTTAATACCAGTGTGTTTTGTTAGTAGTCTTTATAAACATTGTTGATGCATGAACACATTCACTTTCATTGGTTACAGCAGGATCAGCTGCCCCCTTGAGTTTGCAATAAGCATGTATATTCTGTTTCATGCTCTGTCTACTAACTGGTCACGTTACTTTGTTATTCTCAGGAGGAGCCTTTTGTACGGCTGGGGTTGTTAAGAATAATATTTTATGGTGTTCAGTGTTGTTAATTATAACAGAAACAGCATTTCAAGCTTGAATACATGTTGGCAGTTATCTAACTGTATAAAGATTGTTTTTTGTAAGGCATGCTGCCTTTTAATCTGCAATAGACCCTCTGTATTATTTCCAAGTCCAGTTTGACTTTAAAAAGGTCACAAGCTTGAGTTTTGTAAGTCTTGGTATCATTCTAAGACAAAAGATATTATCACTGACTTTAGAAAATGTACTCGTACACAAGAGGTCCTGTCCATTAAGTCTCAGTAGAAAGTGTTTAGTCTTATAAATATCTTTGACCAGTTATTGGTTCCAAGCTGAACTTTGAAGCAAACTATGAAGTTGTGTGCAAAAAAGGGCACCAGCGACTGTCATGTTTGTGCTTTTATAGAATCTGTTTTATCCTTTTCCTTGGTGTCATGGTTTGGATATTTATCTGTAAAGAACAGAAACTC
This sequence comes from Paratilapia polleni, assembly GCA_015106735.1. Taxonomy (NCBI): domain Eukaryota; kingdom Metazoa; phylum Chordata; class Actinopteri; order Cichliformes; family Cichlidae; genus Paratilapia; species Paratilapia polleni. The sequence continues at coordinate 37,614 of VUQI01023586.1, forward strand.
ACTCAGTCAAGTTGTTAAACTGTCTAATGGCTGATTGGTGAGCCACCGCTGAACCCAGCATCCCTGTACACCAGACAGTCACAGAGGTTGGCTGGTTCGATTTTACTTGACAAGTTGCATAGTGAGTTTCAGTTTCTTCCTTCTGGACGAAGGTTTCTGGTCCCAAAGTGCAGAACAATATGGTATAAAAACTGCTTTTTTCCAGCAGCCATCACTCAGATGAACAAATCATAGCTTTGCTGCATGGTGCCATGTGGATTCTCTATTATTATTTTTTCAGTATTTTTGTACTATGCTTTTCTTTTGTCTATGTGTGTATTGAAAATGTGCGTATGAGGATGGATGACTCACTACTGCAGACCAAATATACCTATGGGTAACCTGAACCTGTTGCACTTTGCTTAATGCCTCTCAATACATTTTAGATTAAGAGTTTTAATGACATTATGAGTTGGCACAGGCATTACAATATGTGCACCACAGATTACCTGCTCTTGTTAAAAACATCACATAATTGCCAAAATGTACAATAAATGCAAATTCAGCTATAATAAATAGAGGAGGTGTGCTCCACTTTACACATCTGTGCTCACTTTAATATTGCAAATCACAGAAAAGCAAAATTCTAAAAATAAACTGACTGACATGAAGAGTTGATCTCCAAGTCCATTTTGTAGATGGATGTCCTGGTGTCAGAGTCACTGTCCTCTTGGTTTTCATCCTCTCCCACTTCTCCTCATGCTCTGCTCAGTATCTGTTAGAGCCTTATCGCACTGAGGAGTTTACTCAAAGTCACACAAACAGGAACCAGTCAGACCTGCCAGCAGCACTTAATTGGATCATCATGCTCACTGTCATCATCACTGACAGGCTTTCAGTAATAACTTCTTCAGTGCTTTCTCTTTCTGGACATTGCTTGTACAGTACTCGGTGCACTTTGAGCTGCGTTGTTACAATCCTGCTTCAGGACAGATCTCTGGATGCTCTTTGAAGTCGCCATATGTAATGAACCATGGAGGATATTTTAACATATTTTTTACATCTGTTACTGCAACACTTGAATAAACTAGAGCAAAACAGCAATAAATAAAGCTGAGGTAACAGGAAAGGGGTAACTCGTTTTTTCTGTCTTCTTACTGTTATGATAAAAACTTTTCTTGGAGTCGTATTACTACATTCTTAACAGCAGCATTTAGCTTATCCCAAAGAGGAAATGTATTTAAACTAATGGAACAAGATATCAGACAGCCACGGGACAAGCGAATGAAGAAATTCTGATGGCGTTCCATTTGTTTTAGTTATTTGAAAATGAAACTCAGCTCAGTGCTTTGAAATTTTAAGGCAGTGTTGCATCCTGCTTGCTTGCTTGAACAATGATGTTTATCACATGATCTTCAGGCTCTCACAGTCTGTGGGAATCGGTGTCACAATAATCAGCCTTCAAAGCTTTGATTTCAGTCAAAATGTAATACTAATTTAAATGTGGGCTTACTTTGTAGCACGTGGTATTAAGGTAACCACACAGGAGTGATTGAGGACACTGTCTTATCTTGAATTACCTAAGCATGTGCAATGTAAAAAGATGTGTTTTTGGAGGATGTTTAGCACTGTGGATAAGACTTTATGAAGAGTAAGTCCTGATCTTGCTGATTCTTTAAGGTTCTGTCATAGTCGTCTCAGTGAGGACATATGACTGATGTCTGGATGACTTCTGTCTCCTGAAAGCAAAAAAAAACAACAAAAAAAAAACAACTAAATTTTACATGCACTTAAGAATAAAGTTAGTCTCATTGGAATCATAAATCACTTTTCTTGTTAAATAATTAATAATTTATCCTTACATGTAAGTCACTATTTAAACCACTGTGGACAATATCCAAACCTTTAAGTAATAACTAATCTGGTTGCTTGAATTATCCAAGCAGCAACCAGTGAATGTACCACACACTTTCATACACTTTTTGTTACTCTCAATGCAATGACCAGTTTCATTCAGTTTTTAATAAATTATTTTACATATTTTGTGCACCAGCCCAGCTAAGGTGACTCTGAAGTGTAAATGCTGAAAACAAATAAAGAATTATGATAAAAGTGATAAAAGAGAAGCATATGACTCACCTTATGAGAAAGGCAGCTATGACTATAATAGGCAGGAGGATTCCAATGAACACTCCAACAATCACCCCCTTTCTTTTTGCAGAGAGAGACGGGATCACAGCTACAGTAGACACAAAAGTAGACCTTAGCATTTCTATATGTTTTAACAAATTTAATCATGGTAATGACAGTGTACATAGACAGGAAAAGGGCCCTACCAAGAACTGAACCCACAGTGCTGTATTCATGCAGTATGTCCAATATAAAAATCAAGCTCTTTGTGTACCTACCTCTGGAGCCTCTGAGTGTTATGCTGAAAGTCTGTGATCCATGTCTGTTGCGTGCCACACAGCAGTGCACCCCATATTCCTCAATGGTGATGTTGGCACTGTTGAATGTCCGGCTGCTTGTGGTTGTGGCCACGGTTTGTCTTCCTTGGTGAAAGCTTTTGTCTGCCATATCGAGACATGCTGCGCCCTGGTACCAGATGTACGCGTGCACAGGTGGGTTAGCATCACTGCTGCAGGTCAGAGTCATGGGGAGCTCGTAATGTAGCTGTCCAGCAGGTGAGACTGAGACAGTTGTGTTTCGAGGAGAGTCTAGACAGGAGGAATGTTAAAGTACATCAAAAATCAGTTGTACAAGGCTTCAAGTCTTGTGAGATTGAGTAACCTGTTGTAACTCAATTACAAAAGGTCAGCCTGAACTTTATGCGGAAGTTTCTTTCGCCAAGAATTTCTCAAGAAGGTCTGAGTTAAAATGCTTTGTCAGCAACATCTATTTTAATGTTGAAAACTTTCTTTCTGCTCTTTTGAAGACTGTAGCAAATAATTCTACATTTACATCAAAAGCTTCACTTACATTGCACATCGACTGGCAGCACGGTTGAGTTCTGCATGTTATCTCCTGTTTGTATCTGACAGTAGTAGCTGCCAGAGTCATCTGATGTAACTTCAGTAATATTCCACACCTGTCCAATGTGTTTTATGCTGGTGCTTGTGCTCTTGTACCAACTGAAATGAGCCTGTGGATCAGCCACAGGGCTGCAGCAGGCCAGACGTAAGGTTGCACCCTCTGTGATCTCCCTGGAAGGACTTCTTAATGCTGTGACTCCACTGGAGGAGTCTGAAGAAAATAGGGGTTAGAAAATAGAGAAAGCATACATGAGGTTAGATTACTACTTCATATATTTAAATGGTCAAAAATTCATAATTTGAAAAAAGTTAAAAGTCAATAACTGTTTATCTTTCTGCAGAGCAAATAATATACTGATAGCTTGGCTAGAAATACTGACGTCCAATGTAATTATATATATAATGTAATTTTATATATATTTATGTATATATATATATGTGTGTGTGTGTGTGTGTGTGTGTGTGTCTATAGTTAACCTTTCATAACTAGGGTCCTAGGCCACTGTGAGTGACAGGTTGATGCTAACACAGGTGACTGCCTAGCTGTCTGCTAGACTTCACTTCTGCAAATTTAGCTCAGTGAACCGGACTTTTTGACAAAAATCTGAAAAATAATATGGCCTACGTGCAGTTAATTGTTCTAACAAGCTGTACAAAAGGTTTATTTTTAGTGAAATTGTTGTATTGATAGATTCATTTGTTTACATAGCAGTAATTAGCAGGTATCTTTGTCTCTGTGATGCATTCTTACAGTCTATTCAGCATTAGCATTAGCTGATAAGTTAACGCTCATTCCTCATCCAAATTTGGTCAAACCCCCTCCCTCCCTTCCCCCCAGTAGTCAACAAGCCATTGGGTGAGACAGTGGATGCGTCCGTCTTTTATATACAGTTAATACAGTTCTATTTTATATTTAAATGTAGGTTGAACTGGTCTAGAGTGGGCTAAAGCTATCGCTTTTGCTGTTTCTTTCTTTGTTTTTTGGGGCCAGTGTGGTGTGAATCTATAATTTCCTCATAGATTCACAGGGGACCAGCAGTTTCAAAGGAAGGGACTCTGATGTGCTTGTGTGCGCCCACGACCAGACAAGCTATACCAAGACACAGAACAGAGAGGCCCAGAATACGACACACACAGAGGGAGTGTGTTTTAATTCCATGCTGAAGACACCATTACTCCACAATATCTTAACGTAAGCAAATAGCTTGTTGCAGCTATATGGGTGTTCAAATCACATGCAAGCTTTAATTTGCATGTGATGCATGCAAGGGAGTTTTTCCTTCCCACTGTTGCCAAGTGCTTGCTCATAGGGGGTGGTCTGATTGTTGGGGTTTTCTGTCTTTTCTGTCTAATATTGTAGGGTCTTTACCCTAAAATATAAAGCGTCTTGAGGCGACTGTTGTTGTTGTGATTTGGCGCTGTACAAATAAAATTGAATTGAATTGAATTTAATGCAGATGTTTTCAATAATAGCATAAGAACATCTTTCTCACACCAACTTTATGCTAGACAGACAAAATGAGCCAACTTGACTGCTTTTTCACATGTTCCAGTATCTTAAAATGGTTTAAATCTCATTTTTTCTAGGTTCAGCAAATACTAGGCTGTCCTTAATATTTAGCTGTGAGAGTAATTTAACTACAAACACAATGCAGGCCTTTAACATTACGAAACAGTTTCTTATGTCAAGCTTATTTATACGCAGCCAGTCAGTTTCAGTTCTACTTCCCATAAATAGCACAGAATGTCACACAAAGGAAGCAGCTACTGAATACTGCAATGGTGCCCAAACAGCAACAACTTCTGCTCAGCAGTCATTTAAAAAAGACAGGTGAGTAAAGTATAAACATTCCTAGTTTTAGGTTTGGTTACTGGACAATAATACTAATCAGCGACTGGCCAGTACTGAGTTTTTTGTAACAGAGAGACACACCCAGATCCCCTCATCAGAAAAACAAGAACTGGCGACAGACCAAATAGAGACATGCCCTGTGACACAGACTTACAGAGAAGCTGACCAACATATAGGAAAAGATAGAGAAATACTAACTTGTGATATATTGTGTGACTGAGTGACAAAACCACGACACAGACGAAGGATAATAAGAGGGCCTTATGGTTTGTCTGTGATGGTTTGCCAGTCCATACTGATTTTACTCAGCTAGGCTGTGAAATTATTATGAACACAGACAGAAATTAATTTCTGTTTTCTCGTGTACTTTGTATATCTATAAAAGCTTTTGAACGCTGGGGGGCATGATGCTTTTGCTGTTGCTGATCCCACAGTATCACTGTTGGTAATGGGAATTACATTTTTACTCTTTTAATGTTCACACCTGCCACCAGGAGCTGTACGCCGGTCTGCTCGGGCATCTTCTCTGTGGAGTGGTTGGTGATGAGGTAAAACACGTAGGTCCCACTGTCTGACGGTGTCAGGTTAGTAATCATCAGAGAACAGTTCTTGGTTCCTGGCTGTCCCAGGTACTGCGCCCTGTTCTCGTAGTTTGGATCTGGGAAGATATGATCGCTGTGGTACACGTAGCTGCCACAGACAGAGGGAGAAACAGTCACACTTAGACACCTGTGCTCTTTACCTAAACTCTTGAGCGTGTTCCTGTTTATGTGTGTCTGAAACGATACCTTGGCGTAATACACCGACTGTCTTCAAGACACCACATCTCAGACAAAACCTTGTACTCTTGTCTTTCTTCACCTCCTCTACCCTAACAGATACAGTTTTTTTTGTCAGTGGATACAGTAAAGTGGCAAATTCTATATTAACTTGACTGTAGATGTTTAAACCACACCCAAAACATTGCTTGTAAGCTTAAAATAATAACTAATTTTCTTTAGCTTTCTTCACCAATCAATAACTACTGACACTTAGTCATTCTCATTGCAGTTTTTAGCCCCCTAGATGAAGTCTTCAGGTTAAAAACACAAAGCAGGATATCGTGCAACTGCTAACAATGCCTTCTTTATTGAAATACCTGAGCAGAAAGCCACCCCTCTCCCCTGGCTTCATCAGAGCTCTGGGGGTAGTCATAGGAACACGGGAGGACTACAGAAGAACCAATCACAGCACAGATGGGACCAGAGGGGAGATGAACTGACCAATCACCAGCAAGAATACCTGGACAGGAGAGAATGTGTGTTATAATAAAAATAAAAAAAGTCCTAAAGTGTAACTGAATTTATGAATGTTAATTCATTAGACATGGACAACCTAATATGAATGATTGTGATATTACTGTCTTTGCATCAAACTTGCATCCCAACATGACTGCTGCAGTGCTTTCATAAATGTACTTACCTTTCAGAGAGAGTGTGAGCAGTAGCCAGCAGCTCTGAGCCATGCCTCCATCCATCTTCTGCCTTTCTTGCAGTCTGTTTTGTTGTGGTGCTCTGATTCAACCTCAGTCACCCACTCCGCTGGTTTGGCTTCACCTTGCCTCCTCCTCTCACCCTTTGCTGACTCCTGGTTCCTGTCTACCAATCTGTCCTCTAGTCTTTGGTTAAATCAGTAGTATGCCTGCTTCTATTTCTTCAGAGCTCAGACTTATAAGTCAGATGGTTCCGGTTCCCTTTTATTTTCTCTGCAAACAAGGAACTAGGATTGTGACTAGGCTTTCATGTCAGCAAGGGGAATTTAACATACATCAGTGGTGGCTGGCGTGTACTGTATTTGTCTGCTTACTCAGTGACACTGAGCTGAAAGTATTCTAACAGTAACAGTATAACAGCAGCGTTTCTCTGTGAGCTTGTGCGTTCGGTTTATAAGACGGTGCGTTCAGCTGCAGCAGGTCTGCAGGGTCGGACAGTCCTGTGAGGGCTCTCAGAAACGTATGCTGACGTCACTCGTGCCCCTCTCTGGTGCGCAGATGACCGCTCACAGGACGACCACACACAGCACACAGAGCGACGAAACCCGAATTAAAGTTTCACAAAGTTGGTTTTAATTCGTCCAAATGTTTCTCTCTCTTCAGTTAGAAGCGGGCGCTGGTGGTTTTGGTTGATAGAAAGAGTTGTCGCAGAAAACTCTGCTACAT
>VUQI01023586.1:44693-57113 GCA_015106735.1 Paratilapia polleni
GGTCAGTAACCTGTGAAGAGAGCAAAAAAACAAAAAAACCAAAAAAACCAAAAAAAAAAAAAAACCCATAAAGGATTTACTGAAAGCTTGGGATTTATCTGTGTTGGCGTTTAAATTTCATTATTTCGAGTCTTCCGGTTAGAAGATTTTGGGGCCTTTTTAAAATTTTTTACATCTTTTTAAAGTGAAAGGCTCCACCTGCTGCGAAGAAAGACAGGTGAGTCACTTTCTGGAAGGCGACTTGAACAGAAAGCCGTGTTGTTTAAAAAAAGATATTAGTAGCCATCAGGCTAATTTCTTCACCTTGCTTACTTTATGTGAAATAGTCTGAAGTAAAGTTGCCTAACTTTATTTTAATTATTTCAACTCTTTTATGGCGAACTTTTTAATGCCCTTTGGTCTGTTGAACCTGTTGAATCAGTGGACCTCGGCAGTCTAAGTTAGCCTACAATACCTAATGCAAATATTAGTCTACAAACAAATTCATTTATAGGCTTTTCAAATATCATAGCACAGGTTTTACATAATAATGTATACTATGGCGATGTAATGGACTAGGAAATTAAATAGCCTAGATAAATTATTTTAAAAAAGCTCTTAGTGATCTATTTGACTTTATGCTGTACTTTATCAACAGCAGCAAATACTGTGTTTTTTTTTTTTAATAACCACCGTCCAGTTATCTGTCTTTACGCACTTGTAATTACACTCACCAGCCACTTTATTAGGTACACCTGTTAACACAAATGATCTAATCAGCCAATCACATTGCAGCAACTCAGTGCATTTAGGCATGTAGACATGATCAAGACGACCTGCTGAAGTTCAAATCGAGCATCAGAAAGAGGAAGAAAGGTGACTTAAGTGACTCTGAATGTGGCATGGTTGTTGGTTGTTGTTGGCTGGTCTGATTGTTTCAGAAACTGCTGATCTGCTGGGATTTCCCCACACGACCATCTCTAGGTTTTACAGAGAATGGTCTGAAAAAGAGAAAACATCCAGTGAGCGGCAGTTCTCTGGGTGAAAATGCCTTGTTGATGCCAGAGGTCAGAGGAGAATGGCCAGACTGCTTTGAGCTGATAGGAAGGCAACAGTAACTCAAATAACCACTCGTTACAACCAAGGTATGGAGAAGAGCATCTCTAATGCACAACACCTCAGAATTGGCATAAACAACATGAAAGCATGGATCCATCCTGCCTTGTATGAATGGTTCAGGCTGCTGCTGGTGGTGTAATGGTGTGGGGGATATTTATTTGGCACACTTTAGGCCCCTTAGTACCAACTGAGCATCGTTTAAACACCACAGCCTACTTGAGTGTTGTTGATGACCATGTCCATCCCTTTATGACCACAGTGTACCCATCTTCTGATGGCTGGTACCAGCAGGATAACTCAAACTGGTTTCTTGAACATGACAATGAGTTCACTGTACTCAGATGGCCTTCACAGTCACCAGATCTCAATCCAATAGAGCACCTTTGGGATGTGGAGGAACGGGAGATTCACATCATGGATGTGCAGCTGGCAAATCTGCAGCAGTTGTGTGATGCTGTCATGTCAATATGAACCGAAATCTCTGAGGAATGTTTCCAACACTTTGCTGAATCTGTGCCATGAAGAATTAAGGCAGTCCTGAAAGGCAAAAGAGGGTCCAACCTTGTAGTAGCGAGATGTACCTAATAAAGTGGTCATGAGTGTATAACTCGTGTACAAAAACATAAGCACAACATAATAAGAACTTGTTGGAAAGCCTGGAGGGGTGCGGGCAGTGGGTGTACAGGATAGACATATATCCTCCGAATTAAATAAATACATAGAAAAACATCTGCTGTAACCTCCCTGAATTTTAGGAAATGTTAATCAAAAGTACAAGTAATATCAGATGTAAAAGTGCAATGTAAGCTGCATCATTTATATGAAATGATGCAGTCAGTATGAGGCAAAATTATTTTCTCTTTATCATAGTGGGCCTTCAGTGAATTGTTTCTACCTCTTTATCTGTATAACTGGGAATTGTTCAAGATAGAGTATGCTACCTGCTGTATGGATTTATTTACACAAGACTTTCAATATTATGCTGCCAGACAAAAGGGAGCGCTGAGGGCTTGGACCACCTGCCCTGAGGAGTCAAGGAGAGGGGGAAGGAAGGAAGAAATCGCCGCTGTCTACTGTTGCCTTCAGCTTCCTATTGCACACAAATGTATGCTGAGAAAGTTGTGACACAAGGAAAGATGGGTGAGTGCGCATATGAAATACACTCATGTTTTTGCTCTCTTGTAAAGTCTCACACACACACACACACACACATGCATGCGCACATATCTGAATAAAATGCTGTGCTGGTCATGCTGCAGCCCATGCTGGCTGTTTTCTATATTTGGGAACAGACATCAGATCACATGACAGTTAACCATTAACTGCTTTGTTCAAAGCTCCCTGGCTGTCTCTGTGATAGTCACCGGATTTAGTTTTGAGGATCTTGCAGAGTGAAAAACATATACTTGAATTGGCTGATGTTTTTCTCATCCAGTAAGCTTAAGCCCTAACCCAGACAGTAATGTGATATATCACAGTCCTTTACACACAAATACAGTCAATTGTAACACATTATACTAATTGCAATAACAACACACTCACTTGGCAAGCATAATCAAACTACTCACTGTAACATTAGTTGTGCTGTGCTATTCCAACACACCTGCATCTGTGTCAAGCATCAGTGAAAGCTAATATTAAAAGGAAACCAGAGAATCTACATCTGTCCTCCTGTGACTTGGTATTACCTGCAATGAGGTGTGACACAGAGGTTTTATGGCTCCAAATGAGTTTACTGCAACTTATGGAAGGAAAGATAAGATTATGTGCTGCATCACTGCTAAAAGGCACTTGTGTCAATATGAACTGTGATACTCTGTTTGTGATGTGTACATAAATATGATGACCCTTCACAAGCTCTCGTCATTTTAATCCAGAAAACATTTTAAATATTTGTGGAGAGAGGTACTTTAACACTTTAGTTGGTTTTATCTCATAAATGTACTACTGATAAATTGTTTTCCTTACCTTACACGAGGGACAAATTAAGCACCAGCATTGAATCCAGTAGTGTCTCAGGAAATTAGGTTAAAATGATTTCCACATCTTCTTCCGTTCTTCTTCTTGGTCAAGGCTTTGCTGTAATTTATTTTCTGTGTCTCAACATGAATTTGTGAGCCTCTGTTGCCTCACTGAAAAGAAGTCCACCCAAATACAGGCTGCGTCTTTGCTGTGTGTAATTATACGGGAAACACAGTGTAGCTTAGGAGTGGCACATATGCTGTGGCAAATTTTGTTTTTCTTTGAGCTAAGATTAAGTGGGACGTCATCTATTATCAGAAGCAATCTGTGTTTACCTTAACCATGGATTGCTTATACGCCATGCAAGTGTGAACAAGAAAAGCAAATATGTACATGCATACATACATACGCACACTCTTCTCATGGGTTAATCAGTCTGTCTAATGAGGCTAATATTTCCTGTTCAGAATGATGTGTGTTTATTTTTACTTTCACGGCTTAGCGGCCACTACATGTGTGACTCATAGCTTCTGCTGTATCTTCAGATGCGTGTGAGGTCCCCTTCTGCTTCTGCTTTGTTATTATCCCACTCCTACCACACCTAGGTTTACTTCAGGCTACATGATGGATATTCCTCTGTGTTCAATTTGAAAACCCTTTAAACCCTTTTCCTATTTATATTGGAACGGATGTTTCAAGCTCAGCCCTGTTTTTGATTGGCCCAGTTACATAAAAAAATCTTCCTGGTTTCCCAGTGTCCAAATGTCAGTGCTGCTTAGAGGATAAAGTATGTTCCAGTAGATGCTGACAGTGCAGTGAGGAATGAAGAGGGTCAGGAGACCTAGTAAACATTAACCTACCATAAAAAAACATTAGTAAGAGAACAATTTATTAATGTAAAAATAACAAGTACTGTGTGCTGTAAGTGAAATATATATCATAAAATGTAGTGCACTACAGGACTGTAGATTAAACAATGGGCTGATGAAGACTGTGTGATATGTGAAAGTACTGTGTTTGGAACAAGCAGTGGAAAGGTTTTTACACAAGCTGTTACAGTTTATCAAGAACACTCCTGTAACTTGGAAGCTCCTTATACCAGCTAATATTAACCTGCATATAAAGAAACTTAAATTTGGCTTTGGGAAACAGAATATATGTATTTTTGATGTGAGGATGTGTTTTTGTAGTTTTTAACTTGGTCTGGGGAGGGAGTAAACAGCTTCACTTGTCATCTGGTACACAGCTGCTGCTTTTTAACCAGCAGTGAAGTGTTACATGCCAAGTTAAGAGTATAACTCCCAACATCCCCCAGAATGTCTAACATGTGACTCATAAATGAGGAGAGGCATAGCCAACTATAAAATGAGTGTGTGGGTGATTAGTGTGTCTGAGTGGATTGGTCACGTAGAGTTCGATGATTCATTCTTAACCCCAAATCCAGACTTATTTACCATAATGGCAACAAACCATGGCAACGATCTATCCAGTCACACTGAGTAGCAGCCCTAAATTTGGACTGCTCTGTGAAATTACACTGAAACAGTGACAGTAACAGTGACATACTGACTAAAATCTTTTTGTTGAGCATATTAAACTTGTTGTTGTTAGGAGCTCAGGGAGCATCTCAGACTGTGTCTTATGAATACTTTTGTTAGTAGACCATATGTTTTGGTTAGCTGTCAGTTACATGAACAGATTATCATAGTAACAGGGTAACATCATATTCATATGGACTACACTCAGAACTTTATACCAACTTTTACTATTTTAATGTATTAATCAACTGTAATATCACAGAGATTTCAGAAGAGTCCTGCCTCATAATACACACACAGAGAAGTGGGTCTCAGGTAGAGGTAGATACAATGGAGAGCTTGTTCTGTCCTGCTGTGTGATTGGGAAGACGGCAAGTGGAGGAGTATAACAGGAGACAAAGAAGGAACGAACGATATGAAGAACAAGGGGAGTGAGTGGCACCAGTCTAGAGCCGTTTTCACACATGAACTGGGTAGACTGTAGGGAGAATCGGTTCACTCTCAGGAAGTTATCTTTATTCACATGTAGCACACAACGGGATATTCTGCAAGTCAGATGCTTCCTCACTACTCAAAATACTCCATTTGGTTTATGTTTGGGTGTTGCCTGAGTGGAGTGTGCAGGTGGCAGGAAACACGATACCCACTCTCTCACTGTGAATTCTCTGGACAATTACTCTCTTCTCAGCTGGGCTCATTCAGAGTTTGCACTAGGGAGATGGCAGGGTATACTCTGTTTAATATCTGACCTGACTGAATCAGACATTTCTGTTTTCACATACAGCTCTGGCAGCTTCTAGGTGATGTCTGGAAATGTTCAGTGTTGCAGTGCATGTATTAAGACAGCATTGGTGTATTTTTGCTAGGGCTGAGGTGTGGTGGAAAGGTGGGGGCTTTTTCAGCAAAAGACGATCTGAAAGAACAAACATGGATCTTTAGGCTTGATCATGCAGTCTCTATGCCTCTTGCTGCATCTTCACCATCTCTTTCTGACCTTTGGGTCACAGTTGTTAACCACAGTTTCAAAGAACAATAACACCAGTATTTTGCTGGCTGTTTGGATGGAAAGCCTGAAGAAAGGAGAGGTGGAAGAGAGCACAGATATGGAAAGGGAGGAGGAGAAGACAAAAGGCACAAAGAGAAGAGAGGAAGGAGGCAAGAAAAAGGTAGGGAGTTTTTAAGGATGTATATACAGGCAGAGTTAGTCAGGGAGAGGTTATGGTGTGCAGAGAGAAAACAGTGTGAGGAGTAGAAGGTTAGCAAGTCTATAAAGCTATCATGTTTCTTGATAACAACATAGAAATTCGGCAACTGTGGAACTAAGCAGTCTCATTGCTTTTTTGTATAACAGTTATATTTCCTTTTAAATCCTTGAATTATGAGGAATGCACTTATTAGGCTACAGAAACAGGCTTTACATTGGTGACTGTGCTTATATCACAATTCCAAAATATTTTATTTTAATTCTTTTTAAATTTGTATTACTTTTATTGGGTTTTTTTTCACTGAAAGTTAAAAAGACATAGGTGTGAAAGAGTAGGGAAAATGCTTGACAGAGACAGAGGCAGGAAGGTTTGTTTTCTCTGATTTGACAGTGGATATTCATATACTTAGAGTACCTCCGGTTGTTTCTGGGCACATAGGTGGACAGTTTTGCTGCTACAGTGCTGCTGATCTCGTGCAGCAGTGTGAACAGAAAATCCACATAAAGTCAGTACACTTGATGCAGGAGGACTGATGAGGATTGGATCTATAATAAGAAAACATACATGAACTCTTTTAAATTACGTGATGGTGTTTGTCTAAGTTACATGCATACTCCAACTCAGTGTGTCTGAGCCAGGGATGTCAAACATGTACTCTTGAGGTCAGAACTGGCCTCCTCCAAAAGGTCATTTGGATGGATTTGCAGTTTGAAAATTGCAGAGGAGGCGGGCATAATTTTTAGGCTTTTCACTGTCATTAAACATGAATCACATCATAAGACAGATTGTTTGAACTGTTAATTTGATCTAAACCAGTGTTCTGAATTATCATTAGTCTTATCCATGAGCTGCATAGCACAGCAAAGTAAGGTGGTCAAGCAAAAGAGCCAGGCTGACGTGTAAAGGCTAAATATATGTGGAAAAACTGAGACATATTGTTGAACGTGCATTCATTTTTCTGATATCTTGAGCTGTTTATCATGTTTTGGAAATGCAGTGTTCAGTAATGATGGATGTTATCAGGATATTTAATATCACACCTCAACACAAAAAGAAAGAAAAACATTTTAAGGTGTTTTTATGTGTTATGACAGTGGGTTTACTGGTCCAGTCCACCTGAGATCAGATTGGGCTGTATGTATGTATGTGTCTTGCATGTATCTTGATGATCTAAAAGGAGTTCAGGCCAACATGAGATGCTGTAAGCTAATAACACACAGACCTTTATATCCCTGTCTTTATTAAAAAGACCCGAACTTTGAATATAATAAATGGCCAACAATACCCTCAAACACTTGTTCACGTAGCTGAAGCCAGCCTGCAGTGTTCTGGAGAAACTGGTTTGTATTTTGTGTTTTAAATGACTTGTTCCAATTATGAGGCACTTGGATGGACACACAAGTAGCTACTTGACTAATGACGAAGCACCCCAAGTTTAGTATTTCCATCATTTTCAGCATGGCTCCCCCGATTTCAATCTGAGCAGACCTCTAATCAATTCATACCTATACCCATGCAGGTGTGCAGAGCCTTTAAATCCTTTAAATTAAAATTCTTGCATCACTGTGGGGTTGCCAAGCACATGAAGTTTGTAGGAGACGATGTAAAAGTAGTCAAGATTTACAGCTATGCCATTTATTTAAAGGGCGTCTGTGTTAAGAGTTATAACCCGAGCCTCCTGGTTTTGTATGTGCTGTTGCTTTAACCTTGATGATGATGATGGATTTGTGAAAATGGTAGATAGTGAGAAGAGACAGGAGGTGACCTGTGTTTCATGATGAGGGATGTGCATTGCAGACCGACAGCTAACATAACAAGAGTTTTTTTTGTGTATGTTCAGAAATGTGTGCTATTTTTCTAATTGTCTTCTCCTCTTGATAAATAACAGAAAAAAACATGAACACATACAGAAAGAAGAATTGTATCAGTGCAGTTTAACAAACTTGCCAAAGCAAGAACAGGACAGATAGAACTATTATAACAAATTGCACCCTAAAGTGTTGTCAGTCATGACAGTGAGCCATCCTACACAATACCAGGAATCTGAAACTGGCATATTTGAATGATGTATTAATGTTAGTTTTGCAGTCCATCGCATGTCTGCAGTGAGTGAAAAATGTGCAATTACTAAAGGGGCCAAGTTGACAAACTCTCCTCAGAGCAGTGAATAACAGACAGGATGGGAGACACTGAGAATAACATCCCTGTGCAACACAAACACACAGTACGTGCACACAGGACAGATATGGCACTATATCCTAGTTTAAGAGTTTGTTCTTGTTTTGTGGAGAAATGCTAGACTTTAGACTATTGATCAATCAGTGTCATTTGTACTTTTCGGTTTGTGCCAGGTAATGGGCTGTATGCCTGCTCTCATATGGGCATTGAGTTAAACCAGTCATTTAGGTGAGGTTTTCTGTAGGGCAGCTTGAAAGTACAAAAGTGAACACTGGCAGTCTGAATTCCTGCCATATATTTTTGTTAAATGCCTGAATGCATACTTAAAAATGTCAGCAACTACACAGTTAACTTTAGCTCAATATTTACTCTTTTGATTTCATCACCCAAGTCTTCTCTTCAGCCAAGTGTGTTTGTTGGTATGTTATATAATATTAAAAAAAACCTGAGCACTGATATATATGTGTGTAAGCATGTGAGCATATGCGTTGGTTGCTGTGTATACATGCTGTCAAATTATTCTCTGCAGACTTATGTATGTTTGTGTGTGTGTCGGTGTGTATGTGTCTGCAGGGAGCAGGGGCATCTCTCTGACCTGTGTATTGACCCCCTGCCGGGTCATTGGGGTGTGTGTAACGCTGATGACCTTGGGAGCCATTGGAGCAGCCGTCTGGGCCATAGGTCAGACTACATTGTTCTCACACATACAGACATTTTGGTCAAAAATGTTGATGAACATAATCTGTTGTTGTTGATATTTCAGGATGTTTATATTGTATACTTCTCTCTATCTGATGATGAAAAGGCTTTCGTTGTTTGTGATCACAGATTAAACTGATCTGCTGTTTTTTTATTATACTTTGTAGTTGCATATTGTACAATGGGGGAAGACACAGAACAGTATGATGGTGAGTCTGCTGATGGCTTCAAACGTATGTGTTCCTAATATAAAATCTTATACTACATTTTAATTATTGATATCATAGAAATCTGTGTAGTGTAGTATTATATATGCAAGTTTTGAATAATCTCTTATGAAGACATTTCCTGAAATTAAACTACATTACAGGAGTGCGTGCTATTGTACCAACTGTTTTAAAAGTAGCCCTTATAATTCCCTGCAGTCCAGGTAAATTCACCTGATCAGCATCTCAGAGTCTTTGACTCTACTCACAAGAGGTGGCGTCAGGTGTGTTCCTCCCCAGCTAATGAACTGCTAGCTAGCATCAGCTGTGAAGAAGTGGGATTTGTCAGGTGCGATCATTTTACAGTTAAATCTCAATGTTTCCATGGGACACAGTGTAATACTAAGGACTAATGTGTGTGTGCTTGTTTCAGTGTGGTGAATTACTCAGTCACAGCAGTGTCAGAGGCCAGTGGTGATGGTGGAGACTTCTTCTGCTTCAGACAGGAAGAGCTCAGCTATGGCAAGAAAATCAAAGACTCATTGTTTCCATGGTAACACATACACCTGAGTGGTTGTCTCACAGCAGTCTGCCCTTCTACTACACTGTCCTCTCTGTTGCCCTTCCTGTCTCTTCTTTCACTTGTCTGCTCCATTAACATAGAGGACAGCTGAACACTAACTTCAGGTTTTGGATGTTTTCTGTATCAGGCTGTTACTAACTCTGTCCGTCTTTGTTTCAGTGACTGTGAAAGCAGGGAAGTTCTCACGCTGTTGTGCCAAGGTAAGATCACAGATCTCCACTCATTCTGTCTGACACACTGGCCCACTTTATACACCAATACCCAACACCCACACTGTTTTCACTTTGGCTTGTAAAGCTCCCATACACAGTCTTCTCTTGTCTTCTTTCTGCTTATCTCAAATTTATTTATTAAGCTTTTGACTGCTCTGTTTACTCATTGATTTCTTGTCCATATTATCAGTCTGTCATATTATGGAGTGTAGCAGAGCTTAGGACCTAAACGCAGAGAGGCAGAGTGCAAATAAAAAGTGAGCCGTTTATTCTGAGGCTGATGGAAAAAGTCCAAAAGACAAAAATCAAAAAAGGGGAAGAATAACAAAGCACAAACTAAACTAAGAACACTAGGAGTTACAACAAGATACAACTAAAAGACAGGTATATAAACACACACACAGGAACGCTATGAGGGTTAATGAGGGAAGTGGAAACAAAGGCACAGGTGAACAGAATCTAGATAACAAGACAAATGGGAAGGAAAACAAAGTACAGAGCAAAAGAGACAAAGGACTGCCAAAATAAAACAGGAAGTCACTGGCTGAAACTTAGACAAGACCCTAACATACGCAAACTTGACGTAGGAAAACATGGGGGGAGAAAGCTAGGAAAAATAATGTAGGCAGCTATACTAAATAAACCCTAACCAGAATTCAAGTGGAAATAAATTGAAACCAAGACCTAAAGGCTCAAGAAACATGAAAATCAAATATAACAATAAACAACCTAAGAACACAATGCAACATCAAATAATGAACAAAAATTCAAAGTCCACAAAACTCAAAACTCTGGGTTCAAGACCCAGGACCATGACACAGGCTTTAAGTTTAAAAAGGATTTTAACTTATTTTTTCTGCCTTTCTGTTACTCTCTTACACCACGTGCTTCTTGGCAGACTGCGGCAGGCGTAGTTTTGCAGCAGACCGTATAGTGGGTGGTGTGGATGCAAGGCAGGGCAGCTGGCCTTGGCAAGTCAGTTTGCAGTATGATGGCGTTCATCAGTGTGGAGGATCCATCATCTCAGACCGCTGGATTGTTTCTGCAGCTCACTGCTTCCCAGAGTAAGTGACACAGATGGAGTTGACACAGAAACAACAGCTAGATGGATTATTATGCTTTTTTTTTTTTGTAAATTTTTCTCTAAGTTCCAAAGCATACCTGAAATGTTTAATCAAAATTTGTACAGGTATTTTTTTTTTTTTTTATAATTTTTCTTCTACAGAAGTAGTTGATTTTCAACATATTTTAACACAGTTTTGTATGTATTTTAACTAGGGACATAGGAACAGTTATCAGACTGCTCTGCCAGCTTAACTTGTGTTTAAGATGGTGGATGCTTAGAAATTTCTGTGTTTGTGTGTGTATCAAGAATGGGGGAAAAAATGTGTTAAACACATCACGGCGACTCCCACTTTTACTCTTCTCATGCTATAGACGGTATCGCCATGTTAATCGCTGGCGTGTGCTGTTGGGCTCCATCTACAATAAACCAGTCAATGCCAACGTAGTGGAGGTGAAGACCATTGTTTACCACAGCAGCTACTTGCCCTTTGTAGATGCTAACATTGATGACAACAGCAGGGACATCGCTGTTCTGGCCCTCACCCAACCTCTCACTTTCAATGGTAGGACACACTGGCACATCATCAAAATCTGCCTAGTTTCAGTATCCTATTTCCAAAATTTCCATCAGAAGGACAAAATCTATTTTGTCCAACATCATTATATCAGGATCAAAAAACTTTGCAACCACTGCTTGTCTCTGATACTTTAAACTGGCATTAAAGCTTTAACTTTTCCAGCACTATGTACCAAATATTTGACATATTTTTAAAACATAATGTGTGCAACTTAGTAATGCAATAAAACTAGAAATACAACAATCAATTAGTTTTTGGAGGAAAATAACAAATATCTAAGCGTAAACAGTATTTATATGGAATATAAATACTGGAACATGAATATAAATTATCAAGTAACTTACTCAAGATTCTGAAATATAAGATAATTAATAGTAATCTTTTAATGTGATGATACTGTATAGGCAGTGACTGTTGAAGTGATCACTTTAATGATTCTGATTCTAATTAATAAAGGCTGCAATTACTGTTCTGTGGTGTCATATAGTAGAACCATTGTTACGGGAGGTCATGTCTGACATCTAGTGTTTGACATTTAAAACTACAAAAACTGCATGGAGCTTGAGGGAAAATTAAATACACTATATTGCCAAACGTATTCACTCACCATCCAGATCATTGAATTCAGGTGTTCCAATCACTTCCATGGCCACAGGTGTATAAAATCAAGCACCTAGGCATGCAGACTGCTTCTACAAACATTTGTGAAAGAATGGGTCGCTCTCAGGAGCTCAGTGAATTCCAGCGTGGTACCGTGATAGGATGCCACCTGTGCAATAAGTCCAGTCGTGAAATTTCCTCCCTACTAAATATTCCACAGTCAACTGTTAGTGGTATTATAACAAAGTGGAAGCGATTGGGAATGACAGCAACTCAGCCACAAAGTGGTAGGCCACGTAAAATCACAGAGCAGGGTCAGTGGATGCAGAGGCACATAGTGCGCAGAGGTCACCAACTTTCTGCAGAGTCAATAGCTACAGACCTCCAAACTTCATGTGGCCTTCAGATTAGCTCAAGAACAGTGCATAGAGAGCTTCATGGAATGGGTTTCTATGACCGAGCAGCTGCATCCAAGCCTTACATCACCAAGCGCAAT
>VUQI01023590.1:4425-26014 GCA_015106735.1 Paratilapia polleni
AAATAAATCCTGACCCATTTAGCAAAGTCCCTCCACTGTACAGCCTCTCTGGTTAACCTTGTTACATTACTGAGACGTTTGATGTGTACACTAAATAAAGTTTATTTATTTTCTGCAGCATTTTAGCTTTTTCCTGTGAATTGCATATATTTTTTTTTGGCTTTTATTCAGTATGTCATCCACCTCTTTCCCAGGTGTTTGCAAAATGTATGAAGAGCATCTGAAGAGGATGAATCCAAACAGTCCCTCCATTACTTATGACATTAGTCAGTTGTTTGACTTTATTGATGACTTGGCAGATCTGAGCTGTCTTGTGTAAGTATTATTTGCTGTTTTATGGGTTTGGATGTAAAACAACCTTCCTATGGATGCATTGATAATTTTTCAGTAAAATATTTTACTTTTTATGTAGATACAGAGCTGACACTCAAACGTATCAACCATACAACAAAGACTGGATTAAGGAGAAGATATACGTCCTGCTGCGGCGTCAGGCTCAGCAAGCGGCAAAGTCCGTTTGACCAGGGGAATTATTTCATATTGTGCTGAACATGAGGAAAAGAGATTGGAAAAACTGGGTGGATGTGAGAAATTTGGGGATTTTGTTTGTTTTTTTTTGTTTTTTTTGGGGGGGGGGGTGTCATGCTTGGCAGCATATATATGTTTGTAAATTGTTACAAAAAGCCCTTTTCAGACATGGCTTCACCAGTGTGCTAGAGTGACGCCACTTTTTTATTCAGACGTAGACTGCTTTTACATTAATGTTCTTTGCAGCTGCATTCAGACACACAAGCTGTTTTCACATATGCATTGCAGCCCTGAACCTTTCTTGCCATTGCCTGATGGAGGAGCATGTAAGGGCACAAATGTATGATGTAGCTGTATTGGATATTAAATGGTCTTGAGCTTACAAAACCTGTGTGATGTCCATATGAACCTACTGATCATACTGTGTCTTGTCTCCTGGTTATTCTAATCAGGCAGCCCCCTTGCCTAAACCACACAGAATATTTCCAGTAGTGAGACTGAGATAAATGGCCTGTTTTGTGGTATATGTGAGAAAGAAAAACTTGTGCGTAGAAAACGGCTTTACTCGTGACCGTAAGAGTGTGTCACGGCACTTGCAGGACATACATGCAAAAGTCTTTCTGCGTTTGTGACACTGAATCTTGTAGACAGTATTGTAGAGTATTTTCTAGTGAGCTGAGCAACTTACAAAGATGCGCGAGAGACATGCGCAACCGTAATATTGCATGTGCTCAGCTGCTAACTGCATTCACTCATACTCAAGTAATACACATGACTAGGTCCAGCCTACACAGATTGCCATAACCACTTTAACAAAAAAATTGACCAGGTTACTAACTTAGATGTGTACCTGATGTATGCCATCAGATTAACTGAAAGGAATGCATGTATGAAAAGGGCTTTTTTTATTTCTTTGTAAAGACAACATTGGCCGTTTGACAAAGGGAGTGTTTTCATATTATACTCCACATTGGCAAAAGAGGTTTGAAAAATGGGGTGAAATGATAAACTTTGGACTTTATACTGAAATTGAGTCATGATTGGGAACATTCACATGTTTATATTTTGTTACACTATGATGAGAATGAGGCTTGCGGCTTCATGGGTTAACTTATTGAGAGGTATCCCAGCTTGGAGAAATACTCCACAGGCAAGATAAACATTCTTTTTTCTTTAACACATTTTTTTTCTGTGTGCTTTCAGTTTCTCTAAAATTTATGTGATTTTTATTTTATTTTTTTTTAATGCCTTTTCCTGGGAGGTTGAATTTCAACATGTTGTGGACTTTAAACACAGCCGTTTTATTTTCAAATTAAATCAGCGGCTGGAGACTGATGATCACATCAATCTAACACAACACCCAGGAGATTTGTTACTATAATTAATATTAGTTTGTGAGTTGTCATCATGTTCAAATAGCCTACCATTGGTATATAAAATGTTTCTGTAACTCTGTTGTTTTGCCTAACATCTGATTTCAACTCTTTCATTTAAATAAAATAAACAGTTGTTTCTGACTGGTCTCCACTCTTGAATATGCAACCATCAGTGCAATGAGCACTGAATTTTTCGGCAGGATAGAAATGATACAGTGTGGCCAGATGGTAAGTACCATAGAAGTGAGGCACAGTGATGCTGAATGTGGCTAGAACTTCTGCTCATTTTCTGTGTTACTGTCTCTTTAAATGTGGCGGGCTGCCCTGTTGTTGCCGTGCTGGAAACCCCGTACTGACTGTGAAGGGACCCAAGATGGCTGAATACTCACGGGGGGCACTTAGCAATTATCTGAGCAAGACATCGGCAATGAATGGCAAATAGCAGTATAATGTAAAGCGTAACCTTGAAGTAATTATACGACTTCAGTGTGTTGGTTTGCATAGTTTTTGGGATGCATGAGTAAGAGTAAGGAGAGAGTGGTCTCTCCGCGGCCCCGAGCCAGAACATGGCGGAACACTTGGGGAAGAAATAGCAGCTAACGTTAGCTAGCTGGCGTACTATTTAAATAAGAGCAGAAACATTGTTCCAGGGTTGAAACGGGTGTCTGCGGTCCGCAAGTATAAAGTAATGCTATCGATGCATAACTCTGGTTAATTTGCTTCAAATGGTAGTTTAACATTGAATATGTGGCGCGTAGGCAGTTAGCGTACTAGCTAGCGAGTTCAGTCGTAAGGTTTGGTAGCTAACGTTACCTGCAAGCGTACAAACTGTACCGATAAGCAGGAGGAGTGTTTCGTGAGCCAGTCATCGTAAGAATTGGTTGTTTGTCAGTACTCTGTTCTCAGCTGTATATTATAGTGACAGTCGTTGTTTTTGTCGTTTAACGCGTAAGCTAACGTCCTCCTCCGCTCTTTAATTTGTCGTTAGCTTCCCACAATGGTTTGTACGCGGATTCTGCGTGGCGTTTTGCCTGTAATGCTGGCAAGATAAGTTTTAAGGCAGCTCATCAAGAAAATCAGATATTGTAATTGTAGCAACGATTGGGGAATCCTATTGGAAACTCGTTGAGGTGGTCCACTTTTAAGTTGCTTTATAGAACTTATTCTGATTGACTCCCTCCCCCCTTCGTATTAGTGAGTACTCTTGTAGAAGTGAGAAGCTGTAAAAAGTGAATTGAAGTTGTGGCGTTACTAGGTGAAGAAGGCACCCAGTAAAAGACCCGGGAGGGGGGAACGGGTTACAAGAACCTGCCAGGATGACGGACACTCGTCGGCGAGTCAAAGTCTATACCCTCAATGAGGACAGACAGTGGGATGATCGTGGGACCGGGCACGTCTCGTCGGGCTATGTGGAGCGCTTGAAAGGCACGTCTCTCCTGGTGCGAGCTGAGAGCGATGGTAAGGGAACAGCTAAATGCAAGAGAAATGGCCAGTGCCAGTTTAGCGATCACTTGTATACTATTGTAGTTGCTCAGTTATTACTACGTGAAACAGTACCTTCCACACACTAATTTTAACCAGCTGTATCACCTGGAACTTGCACACACATTGCTTGTGTGAAGCATATGCACTAACCTACAATTTCTGGGCTACCTTTGTTTTTAACCTGACAGGTTCCCTTCTGCTGGAGTCCAAAATTAACCCAAACACAGCCTACCAGAAACAACAGGTCAGTACATAACATGGTGTAGTAGACTCACGTAGAAAAAGGGTTTCCCCTTCTGCTTTGTATTTATTTTAAATTGGCTTTGTTTTTTTCCTTTTGAAAAGGATACATTGATAGTGTGGTCAGAGGCTGAAAATTATGATCTAGCACTCAGCTTCCAGGAGAAGGCTGGCTGTGATGAAATCTGGGAGAAAATATGCCAGGTAACTGTACTTGGTTTGTGTGGGTGTGAGTTTGTCTTCTCCATCTGTTTATGGCTTTGATATTATTTGTGTTCCTGGTGATCCCTTATGTAGTTATATCCTGCACCACTTATATGTTTGTCCACCCCTTATGTTTTATTGTTAAGGTGCAGGGAAAGGACCCTTCAGTTGATATCACACAGGATGTGGTGGACGAATCTGAGGAGGAGCGCTTTGATGACATGTCATCGCCAGGTCTGGAATTGCCACCATGCGAACTGAACCGCTTGGAGGACCTGGCTGAGCTGGTGGCCTCTTCCCTTCCATCACCACTGCGACGTGAAAAACTGGCACTGGCTGTGGAGAATGAAGGCTATATTCGCAAGCTCCTGGAATTGTTCCGCGTGTGTGAGGATTTGGAGAACAGAGAGGGACTGCACCACCTGTACGAAATCATTAAAGGCATCTTCCTGCTGAATCGTACTGCACTCTTTGAGGTTATGTTCTCTGATGAGTGCATAATGGACGTCATTGGTTGTCTGGAGTTTGACCCAGCACTCCCGCAGCCACGGCGGCATCGGGAGTTTCTCACTAAGACAGCCCGCTTTAAGGAGGTGATCCCCATCTCTGATCCTGAACTGCGTCAGAAAATTCACCAGACGTATCGGGTGCAGTATATTCAGGATATGGTGCTGCCCACACCCTCTGTTTTTGAGGAAAACATGCTGTCCACCCTGCACTCCTTCATCTTCTTCAACAAGGTGGAGATTGTGGGCATGCTACAGGTGAGATAAGCAGACAAATGTAAAAAGATCTATCAGTGGGGTGGTGTTGTTTTTGTAAAAAGTGTGTGTAAGCACTACATTTTCATTAAAAAAAATAGTTTAATTCAAACAGGCCTTACAAATAGACAAAATTATAATGATATTGTAATCCTCACAAAGGAGAATTTTTTTTTTTAATGAAATGTTAGTGAGGCTTGAATTACAGTAATTATAGGATTGTACATTGGTTTTATATTTGGCTGATTGTGCTTTTACACTGTCTGAGATAGTCTGCCAGTCTTTTATGATCATGTGACCTTTGTGTTTTTATACTGTGTCAACTCAGCATTGTTTATGTATGGCTGTCTCCATAGAGACAGTAGTGTTGTGTAAATCTGTTATGCTGCGCTAGAGGAAAACTGAACTGGGCACAGTGTTGACTCTGGTGTTCTTTGCTGTGTAACGCCATGAAGTCAAACACAACTGATATGAATCTTTGCTTCCTCAATTACAATAAGGCATTTGAGCTAAAATCCAAATATTCACTAACCAAGTTTTTAAAAATTATTTAAACTAGTAGTAGACGTCAATGAATGAGACAGGGTTTTCAGCATAAACCAACTCAGAAGTATTTTTATGACCACATAGGTCACACTGTTATTGTGCTCCAAATTTCTCTTTGGTAAACATGATAAAATTCACTTTTGTTTTCTGTTTATTTATACTGTTATTCTACTTATACCTTTGTAGATGAACAACAGTTTAAAAAGTTTGAAACAACAGTTGACAGTTGTGTCTGTCAGTGGCACCTCGATGTGGTGATCACATACTTGAAACTCACTTCTTAACATCTCCTCTTCCTTTCTGATGTCAGGACGATGAGAAGTTCCTGACAGACCTCTTTGCACAGCTAACAGATGAGGCTACAGATGATGACAAAAGACACGAACTGGTATACCAGAGTTTAATCAGTTATTTATCAGTTACTGCAGTCACAAATTCTGTTTGAGCTATTTGTTTATTGAGCTTTGCTTGTTTTTTTCTTACAGGTAAACTTCCTAAAAGAGTTCTGTGCATTCTCTCAAACGTTACAACCTCAAAACAGAGACGCTTTCTTCAAGACATTGTCAAACATGGGCATTCTACCTGCACTAGAGGTTATTTTGGTAAGTGCAGTGGTGTTTTTCTCAGATAGGTTCATTGTTTTATGGATTTATCTCTTGGTGTTGGTAGCATTGGTGATAGCGTACGCTTTTGCATTAGGATCGTGAAAGGTGCCTGCAACCTGCTGATGCGTTGAAAGTAACTTTAAGGGACATACTAGTAGATAAAGTGAGAGTTTCTGTAAGAAAAACAAAACTGAAACATGCCACTGTCCCCAATACATTTATTCATTATTGAACAGTACTGTAAGGTTGCCAAGCGTTGTGCATACCACAAGAACACCTTGTTGAGAAAGCAGAATCAGACTTCCATGTGATCTATGTGGCATTAATTTGCAGTGTGTTGTGACTGAGCGGATGATGGTGTATTTTGTGTACAGCTCTTGTTAAAAGGAATTACACTGAAGTTTTAGTTTTCTAGTTTTAGCTATTCATGTTGACTATGAGTTAGCTTTTTTTTTTTGGGTGAAACACTATAATAAACACTAACATGCAGTATTTGAGTGCACACAAAATTGAGCATAGTCATTAGTGTTGCTTTTGCAGGGCATCATGATTTATTAATTTATTTGGCCTAAAAAAGACAGTTTAACAAGGAGTATTTTTATGGTTTTGCTTTGTTTGACAGCTGAATTCTCTTCCCGAGTCTTGTCAGACACTTTAACTGGTTTGACTAATATTACCTGGTTGTGTTCTATGTCAGGAAAGTGGGAAAGTAAGATCTCGGGGTGGGCTGCTGGCGATTCTTTGTCCAAAAAGTGGCTAGATTTGTCGTTGGATGTTGTAAGAAATGCTTAAGTGCAACAATGAATCAAACGCTGTAAGTTGAAGCTTTTCTTCAAGATATTGTCTGAGCTGAGATATATATTTTCATATATTTTCACATTTAAAAAATGTTTTCATGGCAAAAGCAAAAAAAAAAGTGTTAACTTGATTTATTTTCACATAAGGACCCCAATTTGGTAGCTCGCAAAAACTTCAATAATAAACACTTAAACCTGTGGTGCACTAACACTGTATGCATCCGTTCTCTGAATTATGCCATTGACATTTTACTTTTGCTATTTTAAAATGGACAAATTGTTTTTGATATCCTGCATTGTTTTGTTTTTTTTCCTTGAAAGTGAAAACTGTTGTTTTGCTCTTACATCAGTATCATTGCATTGCCTACTTAAAGCTTGCAGACAAACCCAGTGTCATTTTGCATTTTGTAAAAAAAACAAACAAAAAAAAACAGCCTTGCTGCTTATAAAACTTGCAAGTCGGGGTGTGTGTGTGTGTGTGTGTGGATATAATGGGTCTACAACTTTATGTATACAGACATCTTTGAGAGTAATTCTTTGCTCCCCATCTCCCTCCCTTGCACACATACTTATTTAGTAGAAAGTGGGCGAAGGAAAAAAACATATCTACAACTTGACTGAAATGCAGCTAGGTGCATTTTTAATTATTGCTTTTATATTTTAAGACTTATTTTTCTTGGAGAGCAAATTCACAATCAATTGACAAATGTATTTACTTTGAAAAGGGAATGGATGATGTTCAGGTGCGTGGGGCAGCCACAGATATCTTCTCTTATCTGGTGGAATACAACCCCTCCATGGTACGAGAGTTCGTCATGCAGGAATCCCAGCAGAATGATGATGTGGGTATATGTACAAAGACAGCCTGCAAAAAAATGGAAATTGTATCCATTTATCACACAGGTGGAAATAAACTAATAATCATGTGCCTTTCAGGACATCCTCCTGATCAACCTGATTATAGAACACATGATCTGTGACACAGACCCAGAGCTTGGTGGTGCAGTGCAGTTAATGGGTCTGCTACGGACTCTGGTGGATCCAGAGAACATGCTGGCTACGGCAAATGTGAGTTTGGATGCTGCTTCTACACATATCAGTTTACACTAACAGTGACATGACAAGAAAGCAAAAAATAGGGAGTTCATTCTGTTGCATTCTAGTCCCTACAAGTGCTTCTATTGTGACGAGAAAAATATTATGTCTGGGTTTTTGCTGTTTGAACAGATACAATAGACTTACCAGGAAAAAAAACATACTGCCTGATTTTCCTGTTAATCAAGTTACTGTCTAGGAACTGGAGAAAAAAAAAAAATGACACTGCCACCAATTCAACAGGTTGGCCAGGAATTCTGCACCTTCACTGTTTTAAGTCTCTGGAACTGGGATAACATGTTGAGGTACATTTTAAAGTCTAGCAATTCAGCAAAGCATCCGTTGTCTTATTTCTTTACAGAAGACTGAAAAAACCGAGTTCCTGAGCTTCTTCTACAAGCACTGTATGCATGTCCTGTCAGCTCCACTACTGGCCAACACCACAGAAGAAAAACCTAGCAAAGGTACTGACTCTGCATTAGTTTTTTTAATTAATTTATTTAATTTTTAAAAAATGCATAGTTATATCAAAAGTTTTTATATTGCTTGCTTTCTTACTTTCTTTCCTCCTTTAGATGACTTTCAAACATCCCAGTTGCTGGCCTTGATTTTGGAGCTGCTAACATTTTGTGTTGAGCACCACACCTATCACATCAAGAACTACATCATCAACAAGGATATTCTCAGGAGGGTCCTGGTGCTCACTGCCTCTCAGCATGCTTTCCTGGCACTATGTGAGTCACATATATCTTCAACACTCCGTCAGTCAAAGTAGATAAAATGATACACAATGAAAGTCTATTTTAAACATACAGAAATCTGTAGATTAATATTGAACATTGTGTTTCTTCACACACAGGCGCCCTGCGCTTCATGCGGAGAATTATTGGTCTAAAGGATGAATTCTACAATCGCTACATCATGAGAAATTTTCTCTTTGAGCCTGTCATCAAGGCCTTCCTCAATAACGGCTCACGCTACAATCTTATGAACTCGGCTATTATTGAGATGTTTGAGTATGTACGTGTGGTGAGTATTCCTTATACCAGAATTTAATGGGTCAACAGCAATAGTCTATATTTAACAAAAAAAAAAAAACCCAAAAACTTGAGTGATATTATCAACACATACTTGACAGTTATGCCACAGAGCCATAAAAGCTGGCTGTACACCTCATGGTTGACTTGGTTTAGGAAGCTGGAGGAAAAAAATTTGGTTTGACTTTTTTATATTGTTGATTTTCCATCCTGTTTTATTGCTTCTGCTTGTCGGATTTAAAGAGCCTGTCAAACCTATACTAAAACTGGTCACGTCTTACAGGTTTTAAAAAATGATGCATGACTAACTGGAGTTCACACACTGCTTCAGTTATTTCATCAGAGAGAATGTATCAGTTCATAGCATTTTTATGTCTTAGTGAAGTTGCACATTTTACTCGACTGTCTCAATCAGCGATTTTTTTTTTGTATGCTTAAGTGTTCATTTTGAGAGCGTACTATTTTATATTTAAGCAAAGGAACTGATACATGTAGGTACTTCCCTAAAAGTGAAAGGTTTAAGGGTGTTTTCACACCTGTGTGCTTTAGTCCATTTAAATCAAACTCTGGTTCGTTTTCCCCCTTGGTGCGGTTCGTTTGTGCATACGTGAACGCGGTATTCGCACTCAGGTGTGGACTAAAACAGCCGCACCGAGACTCTTTGGAGGAGGTGGTCTCGGTCCGGTTCCAAACGAACTCCAGAGCGGTTTGTTTATGGTGAGAACGTGGTCCAACCTCGATCCAACCCAACTACCAGGTGTACGCTGCAAGTTTGAGCTAAACAGCTTCCCGCAGCCAGGTATGCTTTGCATTCTGGGATGCAGCAGGGTACTATAGACGTGCAGAGTACGCAAACGTCAGGACGGGCTAGCAACTAGCTATAAAATGAATGTAAATTCTCCACATTATTCACTAGGCCAGAACATAGCACCTTTTTCCTGTATTCACTTTTGTTGCTCATGCCCCAGGCGCATCTAGCCATTAAGTATAACGTTCTCACATGGTTTGTAGTGACACATGTTTACTCGCTCGTTTTCTCGGTGTGAAAAGAAACCAAACCACAGGAAAAAGCTACAAATTTACAGAGTCAACTGATTCAAACTAGAGTAAACGAACTGTAGGTGTGAAAACGCCCCAAGTCCAGTTGCAGTGTATGCATTCATTTGTACTTGTTCTAAACTACTTTGTCTTTCCCTTTTTTACCCCACCTTTTTCCACCTGTTTTGCAAACTCCCCATCTTTTTCTCTTTCCATACTTCCCCCCCCTCTGCTACCGTGTCTGTGTTCTCCGCTCTTGATTGCCATTGCTCCCAGGAGGATGTGAAGTCTCTAACGGCTCATATAATAGAGAACTACTGGAAGGCTCTGGAGGATGTGGACTATGTCCAGACGTTTAAAGGCCTAAAACTGCGGTATGAACAGCAGCGAGAAAGGCAAGACAACCCCAAACTTGATAGGTGAGGAAAATCTAGGCTCTGCTACTAACAACTACTACTACACTTACCCTAATTACATGACAGACAATGTCTGTGTCTGACAATAAATGAAAAAAGTATATGTAACATCTCATTTTGATGAGATGTTAAAATTAAGTGTTTATTGTGAAGTCAAATGTTTTAAGTCATGCTGTTCTTTTGTCAGTCAGGGAGTGCATATTTTGTTGTACGTAGTGCCTATTCTGTGTATTTTTTAAAAGAAATTTCACCTTTACATTTGTACTGCACTGACTGTATAAAAGCAAGTACTATGCTAAAGGTTTTGCAACTAAACACAATCTGACCATTAATGATTATGATTGTGCTATGTACCAGTTATTCATCTATGACTCTAACAGACTTGAATCAAAAAGTGAAACTGGACTGTAATACTTCTGCTCAAGTTCATGTTATAAAACATATACTACATTTTTAAACAAATGCACTATGTGTTTTATAGCGTTTCGTACTTGTATAGTTCAGGTTTGTGGTTTACATTAGATGAAAACTCCCAAAGAGGAAAGCTGGCTTACAAAAGAGCTTATAAAAGAATAGAAAATGTGTGTGTGTGTGTTTTGATTTGTTATGTTTGTTTTTTGATTACCGAGCTGTGCATTTTCTTTGGCAGCATGCGCTCCATCCTGAGGAACCACCGCTTCCGCCGTGATGCACGGACGCTCGAGGATGAGGAGGAGATGTGGTTCAACGCAGATGAAGATGACCTTGAGGATGGCGAGGCAGTTGTTCCTCCCTCTGACAAAATGAAGAGCGAGGAAGACCTCATGGAACCTATTAGCAAGTTCATGGAGAGAAAGAAATGTACGTATAAGGAAAGCAGCAATTTTTCCAGTTGTTTGGGGAGAAACTGGGGGGTTGGAAAGAATCACATCCTTTAGTTATTACTGAACAGGATACTTTATTGTCTTAATTGTTGTTAATGGCTGATAAAATATGTAACAAAAATATATATATTTTTGGTTCCTGTGTATTAAGTGTTTATCCTGATTGCTTATTCCTCGAACACAGAGAAAATCTTATTATTTTCAAGCTTTGCTTTTGACTTTTGTGCTTTTGTGTAATAAATCTGTGATTAAATTTGCAAACGTCATTATCCTGGTAACAAAAGCAAAGTCTGAAAAGAAAAATATTTATTTTCCCTACCTTTGAAACATAAGCAATCAGGATATAACGCTTAATATACAGGAACAAAATGTGTTATTTTTGAAAATGAGGACCCTGTAACTTTTGTGCGGATTTTTTATGGGTGCAAAAATAGAAGATTTTTATGAAGGGTATATCAGAAATGCAAACGCTAGAGCCTCTAAAGAACAACCAAGGACAGAATATAGCTAGGAAAAACTTCTGCTGTTGCATGTTTACATTTGTATTGTTTGGTCATGTGCAGAGGAAACTGACAACGTTAAGAAGATATAAAAATAGCCAAGCGTATTTTGCATTAAGTAATATTTGGCATTTTTTACAGTCAGAACTTCATTTTTAAATTAATTTTAAAGAAAACTACATTGTAATTTGGTTGTCTGTTACATTGATTAAAATTTTAAAATCCTATTTACCTCATATATCATATGGTTTAGTGCAGCTGTAAGTAGAGCTGGGGATGTCATGGTAAATGACTAGTGCATATGGTTCTTATGTTTTACCTCTGCCAGGTGAAAGTGGGAGATGTTTTCAGTGCTGTTTGTCAGCAAGATGAGGCAAAAACTACCAGGCTGAATTTCTTAAAACTTGGTGGTGAAGTTGTGCAGGGCCAAAAGAATAATTCTTTAAATTTTGGCAGGAAAAATAGCGAAATAGTGCACTGGCCTTTGCACACGTTCTGCAATTGCTGTTTTGAACTATAAATATAACTAACCTTCCTTCAAGGTATATGTTTAAGTCCAGGTACTTAAAATAAATTTTTCTGCATTCATGATGATGCACTTACAGAAAACCTTTGCTATATATTGATTTGGTTCAACATGACTTTACCTAAACACACTGAGTCACTTAGAAACTATTTTTACATCCTGGCTAGGTATATTTAAAATTGCTGTAACTAGAGCTGGGTATTTTTAGAAAGGGTTTTATCTGCAGTTGCATAGACTTAAGAAAGGAAATGTGTCTTGTAAAAGCCTGTTCTCATTGCAGAGGACAGCATTATATCCACCCCCAAAATGTTAAAGAGCTTGAATGGAGAGAATGACCTTTTCTTTAATACCTCACCATCTTGACCCCCAGTGAAAGACACAGAGGAGAAAGAAGTATTGGGAAAGTCGAGCTTGTCGGGCAGACAGAATCCCAGTTTCAAACTTTCCTTCTCGGGCTCCACTAAAACCAGCCTGTCCAGCCCTCCTTCATCTGCCTCACTGAACCCAGGTTCTCCAGGATCACCAGGGTCTCCGGGCTCAGGGGCACGGAGCTCACCCTCCACCACAACTGTAACCACAAAGGTACCTGTTAGCATTTTGTTTTAAGAACAGAGTCAAAAAATGATTTGCACAATGTCGGTACTGCCTTGAACACTTAACTGAAGGATGAATTTAGTGAAAATGAGCTTTAACTAGGAATCTTCACACTTGTACTGTTAATTTTCACACAACTCCCACTATCCCTGTTGTGTAATCCAAAAAATGGACATAACCATTGTGCCATTGGACTGTCCTGATCGTGTACTTGCTGACTTTATTTAGACAGCAGAAAAATAGAGGGGGGAAGAGAGATTTATGGCTCAAATACATTTCTAAAAATGGAAGAATGCAAAAAATGAGGAAAATTAACATTAAACAATACACACAACTCAACACAATGGAAAAACTGCAGTGAATTACAAGTTGAGACAAAATGCAGATGCTTTTTGGAAGAGTTGTTCAAATGCTAAAAGTGCATTTTTGTGGTAGTTAAAAAGAAAGCAAATGTTAAAACATAACATGGCTGCAAATAATAATAGAGATTTTTGACAAACTGCACGTTTTCTTTTTTTTTTTTTTCTGCTTCAGGGAGGCTTGGTGGGACTCGTTGACTATCCTGATGATGACGAGGAGGAGGAGGAAGAGGAGGAGGATGGAGAGAGTAAAGAGGACCCTCTGCCGCCCTCAAAGAAGTCCAAACTGAGCTCCTAAAGAAGCATCACTGTCTCAGCTTGTGCTCTGCTCATGCAGTCTCAGCGTACAAACTTTACACAGGAATGATCAAACTTGTAAACAAATTGAATGAATGAAAGCCACCCCTCAACGTCAATGGGTGGCCACATGAGGAGCAGACTGTGAATGGATACGAAGGCTCCTCAGACTAGTCCAATTCATACAAGTGCCAATCAGGAGACCAGGAGTGAAAAACCGTCTGAAAATGGGAACAGACGACTGAAAGTTTGGAGAGAGAGAAAAAAAAAAAAAAATCTCACTCAGTAGATCTTCAGCAGACTCAAACAGTATGAGACAGTTTGGAGTTTTGGTAATTCAGCAACTGGAGGAAAAGACCACATACAAAAACACATACACACAGACTGAAATCCCAGAGAGCTCGTGGGCTCGGACCATAACCCACTGCCCCCCCTGCCCCCCACTCAGGGAAAGGACATCACAGCGGCCCAGATGGGTCGGCCAATTCAGACCCAGAACCACCACTCACACCCCCATCCCTCCTCAGAATCCACTTCCTTCCTGTTCCTTTCTCCTTCTTTTCTCCCCTGCTCTTTCCCCTTCTCTTTGTCTGTTGCTTTTTCTCCCTTTTTAAGTTAGTATATAGGACCAGATGGGAGGCAGCATGTGGCAAAGCGCTGTCCTTGTTGTCATTTGATGATGTCATCAGTGTCGCCGTTCCTCAGTGGATGTTCTTTCTCCGAAGAGAAAAAAGCCAGCAGTTTCTTCATTATTTTCTTTTTCGTTCTCTATTTGTCTCAGTCTTTCTCCTGTTTTTTTGTAAATGACTACAAAAAAAGACCTGCCTTTAAATGTTCAGGACGTTTTCAGTCACACTTGAACAGGTTTTTAAAGACCTCAGTAGGTGAGCTAGTTTTACCCTTTTTGCCCTTTGAAACTGCAGATTTTTTGGAGAATTTGTAATCCCGTCTTGATTAAAGATTGAGTGGAATTCTAGATGTGATGAATTTTGTCATATCTTCTTTTTTTTTTCTCTTTTACATGAGTGTACACTTAGTTGTTCAGAATATTTGGGACCATTAAAATGATCTTTGCTGTAAGATGTCCTACTGCCCTTTGTCCTAGTAATCAAGTGTTCTTTGCTGCATCTTTTTATCGATCAGTCGCGGTTCCTTTCCACGTCAGGAATATGGCGCTGTATCTGTAGCACAGGTAGTTTTGTTTGTTCCAGAAACAAGAAGGCCACAAGGTGCCATACTGCACAAACTGAAGAATGATCTGTAATTCCTGGGATCAAAGAAATACCATTACATTCTACCTAGCAAACATGGCACCCAGGTTTTTGGGGACTTCTTGGTTGCTGATGTCCATATGATCCACCAGATGGCACCCTTGGTCCAAGGGAAAATTACCTACGTGAATTGTCTTTCCTCATGGGTCATTTCACCTGCACTTCTCAGACCTTACAGAAAATATTTTGTGTATATTTGAGCCACCTTTTCTTGATTAACTCCACAACAGTGAAAATATTACTGCTTTGCTGCTGTTTTTATACTACTACTATATGACACATGGCATTTTTTTCCATTTATCTTTGGAGACGTGGGTGGAATGATCTCTTGGCTTGACGTACACCATTGAAGACAAAGTATTAAAGTCCCTGGATATGAGAGCATAATTATTCATTGAAATACAAGTTCAGATTGAATACGTTACTGCAATTTTCCAAGTAGACTCTGTTAGAACTCATAATCCTGGTGGTTTTTATACCAGAATGATTCATCCTACCCATTCTTTTAAGTTACTAAAATTGGGTTACAATTACTTAAGTTTTAGAAGACATATTGCTGACCAGCTTCCATAAATCAATACTTTAAGCATCATAACTAAAAGCACTCTTTTAGACATGAAAGTGTTTGGGGTTTTTTTTATAGTTGTTTTTTTTTAATCAAGTGAAAAAAGTTGATAAAAAATGTCAGCACCCCCCTGTTTATGTGGTCACCTCAGTGGGAGTCTGCGTACAGCTCAAAAACAAACAGCATCAAGGCCACCAAGAAGTCACTATGTTGTCCCTCCAAGTGCATTGTGGCCTTCAAACATTGCTTATTAATTAAAACCCAACAGAAGAGGATCACTCGGTGCGCAGCGTGCAACGAGAGCCGTCGCACAACGCCTATTAAGGCCCCCATTCACATGAAAGCCATCTCCAGACAACAGCAGCTTTTGAAGAGCAGCCCTCCCTGCCAGCCTCCGTTTGCTCCTCAGCAGGAGTGTGGCAGAGTGTGTATGTGTGTGATCTCCCTCTTTGCCACTGGAGAGGCCAGCTTGGTCTTCGTGCCAGCCACTGCTCCGCCAGAATGCCAGCTCCACTTCCAGTGCCAAGTTGTTCACCCGGCTCTGCCCGCCTGTATGTCTGCCAGGCTGAAGAGCCCCCATCAGGGACACTGCTGTCCAGCTTCCTGCTGGGCCAATGAAAAGTCTCTTTGACAGCTGTCTTGATCAGCTCAACTCCTAAAGCATACGGTCTGCCAGTGATCAACTTTCTATGCATTGATCACTTCAGTAGATGTGCAAATGCTTAAACTAGCAGAGGAGCATATAATTATATACAATCCGGGGCTAAGTTGTGTGCGTACTTTCATAAGAAACAAAAAAGTGTATATTTCAAATAAGGGTAAAATTTATGAGTTATGCTCCCAATCACCAAATATTTGGGACATACCACCCTGACAACACAGCGATTTTGATCAGTACTGAACTGTTTTTACTGCTTCACTGTATTCTATTTGATCTCACATAACATTTATTTTTGTCTTTGTCTGCATGCATACCTTATTAAGTTTTCTCAGTTTTCAAAGAACAAACTGTCCTACATTTCGTGAACCCTGGAAACAGGTCCACTAACTCCCTGTTCTGCAGCACTGAACATTTTTATTACAACTGACACAGACTCTGTGATACAATCAGGAGCTTCAGAGGGACAAGAAGTGGAAACAAGGGAGGCGAGTTTTTAGAATGATAAAAACGGACAACGTTCACGTCTTACTTTAGTTTATGGCCTAAGATAGTCCACTTCACAAGTCTACCTACCAATCTCGCAAAGTGCTCCAAAGTATCCAAAGAGTATCTACGAAATAACTAAATAACTTTTGCGCACTCTCAGGTAGCAATTACTTTTGGTAGTTGCGTCCTACGTGCTTTGCGCAGTTATAAATAACAAAGTTATTTATATAATAAAGGCCGTTTCTTTATTAAACTAACGAAAGCAGAGTAGGATCTGTAGGGGGCGGTAGAGACCACGTAGGGCCACGAATCTGCACCGATCAACGTTAGATGTATAGATTTAGAAATTCAGAAAGATAATCGACCCTGCGATTTACCAGTATGTTTGGTTTACTTGTTGGAAATTATTTATACACAAACCAAACATGAGTTTTTGAGTGCTTTATGAGTGTTTGAGAAGCAACGTTAATTGATCAATGGGGGACTGGAAAGGGGGGGAAGTGTTATTTTATCCTATGTAATCCTGGTAACTAAATCAGGATATGAAATAGGAAATGTGGCACACATGCGGTTTTCGGAAGCCTAGCTGAGCTTGTCAAAACACCGACACAAAGTCCACCTTTATGTCTCCCCATCGGGCCGGGCGTCGCGGCAGACAATGACCCGTGTTTCCCGGCACAAAGTGCTCTCTGTATCCGCCGGAGCTCCCCCGCTTTAATGGAGGTGATTGCCCGTGTTCAGTGCAGCACGTCCTCCGCTGTGTGTGATTAATCACCGTGTTAAAGGCTGGAGCTGAGCGTCCCTGCAGGCGGAGAGAGGGCCGGTAGGCCGACGGGGACGCCCCGGGGTCAGCATCCGTCGGTAGCGAATGAAAGAGTGCAGAAAAGGCCTCATCC
Organism: Paratilapia polleni; assembly: GCA_015106735.1. Classification (NCBI taxonomy): domain Eukaryota; kingdom Metazoa; phylum Chordata; class Actinopteri; order Cichliformes; family Cichlidae; genus Paratilapia; species Paratilapia polleni. The sequence goes on from VUQI01023590.1 coordinate 21,572, forward strand.
GTCACATATGGTTTACGTTAAAGCAGAGGTGAGATACAGTCACGAACAGAAGGCCAACAGACTGTGAGCTATAGTTTTCTGAATTGGTGGCTGAAAAATATGAGGTCTCCAAAATGACATCCATATATCAACGTGATTTCAAATAACTGACTGCTCGGATATTGGCCCCGTTTTGGACCGCGCTAACAAGTTAGCATATTGCTGCCCATATTTTCCTTATAATTTCCCTCCTCTGTAATGTTATTCACCTCGGAAACACATCTGCACTGTGGCCTGCATGGGTCGCTGAAATGCAAATCTAGAGCTGACATGATGATGTATAGCTGATAATCATGATTTGCTAAATTTCTTTGGCATTTGTTGAAGCTGATGAAGATGAAGCCCATCAAATGGAAGACTTGCTCCTGTAGTTTATCCATAACAGGGAGGCTGGGTATTTGATGGCCACTTTTGTACTTTTTGTTATGTTTTTGGACCAGATAATGAACCAGATAATACACAGTTTGTGTGAAGCAATGGAAAGCAATGAGCTCTTCTTGTGATCCACGCCTGAACATGAGTTATGCACTCTTCAGCTAAAGAGTGGTTGGTTTTACTCACCTTGATTAATTTAAAACAATTTCAGAGGCCTTTATGAGGTAAAAACATTTTTCAATATTAGACAAAAGCATAAAAAGCCACCATTACTCTTTAGATCTTTCCTATTACCTATGGGTATATCTTGGGGACTTTTTTCAAACCCCAGGTTGGAAACCGCTGTCTTATGCCTTCTGCCTCTCCTCATAACTTGCATCCACCGCAGCTTAACAGTCAAGTTCAGAGCAGCTAAAACTGCTTCTAAATGTGCACCATAAACCAGCAGTAAGCCCACGCTTCCTTTGTTTCTCGGTAGCAGGCTGTGGCCCCGTCATAATTCTTGTCACTCTAAATCAGAGATAAATAATGAGCTTTCCCATGGAAGCAGTGGAAAGTGGAAGAATTTGGGGCTGATCTGCTATTGCTAAATGTTAAGTGGTTGCTATTGTGCCTCTGCATGGGACACAGGAATCATGGATGTGAATGTACGAGCTCTTGGGCTGCGTGTTAAATGGAAATGTCACAGTGATAAAGAGCGCACCTTCCGCACCCAGGAGCGTGTGTGTGTGTGAGAGAAGAGTTGGTGGCATACTTAGGAGGCACACTGTAAATCCACACCATGAGCTGCAGATAGCTGGTCGCACACTGACACACATGCACACCAACAAGCACCCACACTTGAATCTATTCCTAGAAGCAGTGTACTTTCCAGGAGTTTACATCTAATGTAATGTGAGCTCACACGTCGGAATCTAGCAGATAAAAATCCCCACCCGCATAAATTTCTGGCCCTATTAAAAGCACGTAAAACTCACACTGAATAAAATAAAACCAACTTCACCGGCCCTCTGGGCACGTATAGCGTCCCAGACTGAAGGTGTTGAAGAGAAATTAGGCTGAGAAGCAGAGCGCTGGGAAACACAGTAGTTTCTGTGAAGGGAAATGCAGAGAGGCGCAGACATCCAACATGTAAAAATCACTCGGGGCAAGAAGTTGAATGGCCCAACCGTGATGCCTGAGCTATTGAATTTACCTCACGTAATGTGGCATGAATGAAGCCCTTAAAGGTATCAGTTTTCAGCCAATAAACAGGGGGAATCAGACACATGGTTCAGTGAGAGTTGAATATGTGGGGCAGTCACAGACACCATATAGCCAATGCCCCGGTCACCAAGTCAGGCTACTGCTGTGTACATTAAACTCACCATTCGACTTAACAAATCAAACCCTTAGCTATATGTTAAGGTCTTGGCAAGCTTTGATTTCTGGCCTGTAACACAAAACTAACCAAACAGAACTTTTCCCAAATACAGTAGCGGTCAAAATGGTGTTTGACATTCACAATTTGTGTCCACTTTTGTTTCCACAGAGTGAAAGCCTGTGTATAACCAAAACTGTTACTTTTTTTTTTTCTTCTTCTTCTTCCATGCAGTCAGGCCTGATGGCTCCTGCTGCTGGAGTGTCTGAGACTTTGACGGCAGCTCTGTGTCGTGTGGCGTTGGCGTCTGCGCTGTGCCAGGCGGTGTGTGTGGTCAACGGGCAACTGAGAAGCTGTAGCGGAGCGAAAGGGCTGTGGGTCAAAGGCAGAAGCCCCTTTGGTTCAAGTCAGTGCCTCACCACGTATCTCTTCTTCATCCGCTCTTCACGCTTTCTATTCATCTTCATATTTCTGCCTCAATCCCTGGCTGACCTTGAATAACTCATACCTACAGTACGCATGGCATATGCCTCTTTTACGATTTTCTGCATCCTGCAAAGACTTATTGTATCCCCCTCACACACTTACACCTCATCTTTCTCTCCTCCCTCCCTCTGTGGCCTAGGGGCATATGGTTTGGCTGGGCAAGAGATAAGAGAGATGTGTCAGCATGTGGTACTGAACAAACACATCTTTCATTTCTTCCTTTCTTCTCTCCTGCTTTAAGTCCACTTCCCTGTCCTACTCCTTTCTCCTCTCTTCTGCTCTCCTCTTTCGTCCCTCCTCTTCTCTCCTGATCTCCTCACCTCTTTCGTCTCTGTGACGGCTGGGTACAATTAGGAGCAGAAAGCCTTTTGTCTTGTCAGGGAGAGACTTTTGTTATATTTGCGGGTGATGGAGAGGGGAGTGGAGGGAGAGAATGGGCTTCAGATGCTCTCTAGGAGTGAAGATGAGGGGGGAAATGAAGGGCTAGAGGAGAAGAGACAGATCTCCTCATGCTGAATGAAAGGCCTTCTTTCCTCTCTGGTAGGGCACATCAGAGACATGCTCTCCTTCGCTTTATGGAGGGGAAAGTGGTTTAGACCAAACTCTGCTTCCATTTATCTTTGTCTTGCTCGCCCTACTCCCTGTACACACATGTCCTCACGTGTTCACATTTGTACGACACATGCACGCACATGCACATACTGCACGCATACTGGATTTGCTTTGATTCGTGATTGCTTTGGTTTCTGCGGTGACTTGATCAGGTTACTGTTTAAACTCTGTGCCAAGCCAGTGTGTGTGCGTGTCTGTCTGAGCCTCTGTGTGTGTGTGTAGAAGTGTGATGATGGGCCCTCAGTCAGTGGTGGGAATAGCACAGTTTCAGCTGCTATTATTAGCCCTCTGTTCCACAGTCCTGATTCTTTCCCCTGTCTCCTGTCTCACACCAGCATTTCATTATTATCTGGCTCCAGCGCAGGAACATCCATGCTTTCACAACTAGCCACAGCTAGGACACTTTCATTCCAACAGGGCTTTTTATAGGCTGCTAGTCTTGTATACATTATGTCCTTTAGTGTCTGAAAGACATAGGGTGTAATTGTGTGTTAAACCAGGATTTTGTAGGTGTGGGAACCCTAAGATCTGGTATAGCGGTGCAGTGGGGAAGAATACCTCAAAATAACATTGGCACCTGTTTCACTCATTTTCAGTCTAGTGCTTCTACCTGACCATTTTCAGAGGAATTTTGTTTTTGTTTGTTAAGCCACTTAACACTGACCTATGAATCATTGAAGCATAAAAAGATACGTAACTCAAGAAATGAACCAGTGTTGTGTCTACATATAACAGACAACTGAGAAAAGAACCAATTTCAAATTGTATCTTTAGGCGCTTTGTTACCAGCAGCCTGTCACAAAAACACCAATTTTTTCCCCCCATTTCTATGGATGAATTTATTTTAAAAAATGCCAAAGATAACAGTTTGACAGGCATAAAAGAGTATTTTTGCAACAACAAGGTGATTCCCAGAGAGCTATTAGCTGAAAACTTGGAATGTCTCAGCACGGTGTGCAGTGTGTTTGAGGATAAGTTGGAGGACAAATGAAGAAGTAGCAGGCCTAAAAAATATCTACAGTAGGTGAACAGTATCAGAAAGTTATGTCCTTAAGAAATAGGAAAGAATCCAGCAAAGACCTGACACAGGACCTGAGAGATGCATCTGGCCCTTCATGTTGATCCATCTACTGTTCACTGATTGAAGCAGTGTGGGATCAGCTTGACAGAGAACAGAACAACTGTCAGCCAACATCCAAAGAAGAGCTTTGAATGTCCTTCAAGAAGCCTGGAGAACTATTCCTGAAGACTACTTAAAGAAATTAGAAGAAAGCTTGCCTGTGAGAGTTCAGGTGTTGAAGAATAAAGGTATTCATACCAAATATTGACTTTCAAGCTTGTTAGATTTGTACAAACTCTGTTTGTGACCTATAAACTGTATTTCCATGTATGTTTTCACATGTTTCAATAAATTGGTGCATCTATTTCCCATTTTTCTACCAAAATATAGAGAGGAGGGGTGTCTCAACACTTTTGCACAGTACTGTACATCTTTCTCATCTCATTTAAGAATGATATTATCACACATTGATTCAACCCCCCCCCCCCCCCAAAAAAAAAAAACAATCACC
>VUQI01023596.1:4154-20287 GCA_015106735.1 Paratilapia polleni
CTTGTCCTCTTCGGGGGGGGGGGGGGGGGCTGCTGCAGCCTATCCCAGCTACCATAGGGGAAGAGGCGGGGTACACCCTGGACAGATCTCCAGTCTGTCGCAGGGCTAACACAGAGAGACAGACAACCATTCACACTCACATTCACACCTAAGGGCAATTTAGAATCACCAATTAACCTAACCCCACTAACTGCATCTCTGTGGACTGTGGGAGGAAGCCGGAGTACCCGGAGAGAACCCACGCAGACATGGGGAGAACATGCAAACTCCACACCGCACCACCATGCTGCCTGCATAAGTGATACATCTTTAGATAATTTAAGGGAAAAAATGTCAAATACTCCCAATGTCTCACTTTCAAGAATTTGCTGCTTTCATGTTTCTTATGTGACAGTAAACTGACTATTTTAAGATTTTTTAGGGGGAGTAAATTGTAATGGACAGACCAAACTGTTTACCATAAATAATCAGCAGATTAGTGGAAACATTTGTCAGCAGAGTAACCTGCTATGTCCACACAAGATATGGACTCGTTTGAAGTGGATTCTGTAATGCACAGAGTATCCACAAGTGTTAACCTTGAAAACACAGTGAGCTTTCTATGTTTGAAAGTTGAAACCAGCAACACAATGCATGCAACAAAAGCACCTATAAAACAGTTAAATATATTTCTAATTGAATGTAAAATAAATTAATTTAAATAGATCATGTAAACTCAAACATAGACATGTATTCCTCATTGTATAATGACAAAATGACATATTACAGAAGGGATAAGATCTATAGGTTATAGAAATAATCCCCTGTTAATAGTTGAATATTGATTTGAGACTATCAGTCTGCACAATGATCTTTCTATTCCTGTCTTCTGCTTCTGTTCGTATTTGCCTCATCTGCATGTTGTGCAGTCAAGTGTAACATCTCACGCTGCAGCTCTGCTCCCTCTGTCAGATTATGATCTACTGCTATGTCGTGATGAGCAAAGCAATGCTTAGATTTCAAGTTGATGACATGCTGGAGGGCTTACACAGTAACTGTTCAGCATTTTTCCCTGTAGCAATGCCTCTTTTATCTGAGCAGAAGCAGCACAAATTCATTTGGCCTATTGTCTAACTGTGGTTTCTACATATTTTCACAGAATAGCTAATAAGTGGGAAAAACTGAAGTGATACACAGGGGTGTAAGGTGAAGGCATTTTGGCCATGTGGCAGCACTAGAGGTTATGGAGGGTCACAAAATTTAAGCATGTGACCCTTTTGAGCATGTCCAGTCTTGCCATTGCACAACTTGCACACATTTTGCACAGCCTGACTAGGACATTAAAGCAAAGATTGTAACCAAATGTATTCCTTTTTGCTGTTAAACTGTGGTTTTAGATATCTCACTTCGTTTCCAATTTTATTTCTAAAAATAGTGAAAAAAATGGCTATAGTCTATTGCATACAGAATTTGTATGCAATAGACTATGTTTAATTTTCTTAATCTTCTTAATTTTAACATTTACCATTTATGGAAATGCCCATGAACTTCCACAAAAAAAAAAAAAAAAAATTATTTTTTTTGTTTGTTTTTTTTTTGTTTGTTTAGGGGAGTTGTTTTTGATAATATGGGGCTTGTGGATGTACATCAGTATAATATCCTCCAAAGTCATGGAAATGCAGCGTGTGTGTTTTTGTGTGTCTGTGCAGGTGTGTCTCTACAGATCTCAAAGGAAGCAGTACGATGAAGGCAGTAAGGGTTTCAGAGCTCTGGATAATTGGAGGCTTTGTCCCTAAAGGTGAACCTGGCATGTATGTGACATTTTTGGAAGGATTGCAGCAGCACCCTGAGCGGAAACTCATCACAGGGCCACTGCTGTCCCCAAGGGCACACAGCAAAGGGCCATTATGGCTAAGCAACTAGCTATCAGAGTTTAAAACAAACAAACAAGCCAAACTGCCCCCAAAGGGCTAAAACTAATTATTAATATGCCTCAACAATGAATGTTTTTTTTTATTGTTTTGTTTGGGTTTTTTTGTTGTATTGTAGTATCTAGTATTTTATCTCTGCATATCTAAGAACCAGCAAACATGTAGCATCACATCATAAATCAGAGATCTCTGCATTGCAAGATATCAGAGCTCTCTCTATGATACGTTTGGTGCATTTTGACTCATTAAGTTGCATGGGTGCACTCAGATCCACAGATCATTGTAGTATTAGTGCGTCTTAATTGTGGCCTTGAATGAAAGTTCACCTAATACATTAAATATTAGACCTTAAGAGGGTGTGAAAGCAGAGAACCACATTATTAGATGTAAGTGCATTATCATACACTCAGAACATTAACAGTGCCCTGCTTGATAAAATATTTGATTTCCCAATGAGATTATCAGTAATAATGAGCAGTGAGGTGCTCATTATATTCAGAAGAGAGTACCACGCATTAGCTTTTTACTAAAGTTCTTCTCCTGGCATTAAAAACTCATCTTTCCTCAAAATGTAGGGTTTTTTTTCCTCTTCATGACCGTAATTCCTTCATGCCTTACAATGTAAAGGTGTAAATGTAACACTCCGATATGAAATTTGGGCCCCAGCTCCATCTCTTCCAAACCATCTTCTCTTCTCCTGTTTCAGTGTTTTTGGTCTTTCCTGACTTTAAAAACTGCAAAAAACTGCAAAAAAAAAAAAAAAAAATCCCCATTGTTACATCCCCTCATGTTCACTAAATGCAAAGCTAAATTATAGCAATTCAACTGAAATACAATCTTTCCACACATTAAATATATACAGTATCTTCTGTATCAGAAGTCAGGACATACAATGCATTCATGCTCAATGCCTTTACCTGAAATAATTTAAGGGAACTTTTTTTTTTTTTAAACCAGAAGAAATAATTTTATGTACCATTCAACATTTTTTTCCATTTTGTTTTAAATGCCTTAACTGTTTATTCAAACATTGCCTGGCATATACAAAATTCTTCAGGTGTTTGTCATTTCAATCTGTTGTATAATGCTTCTAGTCACCAATGCAACTTTTTAACACTGGGAAATTTGGTTCGTGAATTTCCAGTTTGTTTGTATAACTGGCCTTGGATTAAGGAGCCCTCTGAAAGGACAACACCTCCTTCTAAGGATGTCTGGAATCCTGGTCTCACAAAGTGGGCTTTTAGCTTCCTGATCAGTGTGCAGTACCTCATTTTGTGAGGTGATCATTCCCAAAAGTTGGAATAATAGTCCGAAGTTATCAGATCTCTGTCATGGTTAGGGGTTTACTTGGAAAGAGGACCCAAAAATGCAGACCATGCCCAAACAGGTAACTTGACTTAATTCTTTATTAAACGATGGCAAGTAATACAAAATGAACATAATAATAAGGCGGGCAGGCAGCACGGAAAACTAACCATAAAACAATGATGACAGAGGGGAAAAACAAACTAACGAGAGTGTGACAGCTAAATGGGGAAACAGAACATTACTCAACCCAGGGCAAGGGGTACACAGAAGGCAGGGACTCTGGAGGCAACGGAGAGACAGAACACACTACATACAGAACTCCCGGGGACTCTACAGTACTACCTGGGAGAAACGGATCAACAACAACTACGGAAAAACAGGCAAACTAGAAATACAGAACTCCCGGGCACTATACAGTACAACCCGGGAGAAACGGATAGCAAAAGCACAGAGCTGCCCGGGGACCATAAGGTAACCCCAGAGGAAAGTACAGACTGGCTAAAGCTTAGACACACTCAGGGGACTATACAGTTCAAACCTGGAGGGGGAATGCGCAGAACACACAGGGAAAATAAAGCTAGACACAAGCAGACACTTACTGCAAGGCGACGAGGCTGAGGAGAAAACTAGATGGAGAAGGTTGAGCAATGGGAATCAGTAGCGGGGAAACTAGGAGAGGTGACCAGAGCGAACTCAAACAGCCATGACAGACATCAGCGAGATCCAAACAGTACGAACTGATGCCGAGCTGAGAGTGAGCTGAAACTAAATACTAACGTGAGGGTAATCAGGGAACAGGACACGGCTGAGGGAAGAGCGCAGGTGACAATAATGACACTCCTAGAGGAAGTAAACAAACAAACTAAGTGCAACTGAAAAAAAATACTCACAATTAATATATAACTAGACCCAAACCCACACAAAAACAAGGCCCACCTAAAAGAGAACAAAGGAGAATACAGAAAACACAAAACTCAACCATCAAAAACCCTAGGACCATGACAATCTGAGCAGGTATGTGTCTATTTTCGTTCATGGGTTCTTGGCAATCTAGAGATCAAAAGATGTCACATTTTTGCAATAAATGTCCTTATGAGTTACATTCACTCCTTGCCAATAGGTGCATTCACTATCTCTCAGATGTGAAGAATGTATACGTTGAAAGATGTCTTCCTGGAGTGTGTCAGGGATAACAGATCTTCCTCCCCGAAAACAAATCTATCCTCAGAGCTCAGTTCATGTTGGAAAGAACAATTACGCATTGATTGTGCTGGTATGTCTTTTTTGCTCCGGGCTTCCTTTCCTGAAGGTGTTCATCAGTGTCTGCAGCTTTGTGCCTTGTCTGTGTTGTTGAACAAAAAGTACTTAACCATTAACTGTGTCTATTTCTTTCTGACCTTCTTGACTGTCTGGTAAAAATGCTCTGCTTAATCTCTTAAAGCATGGAACAAGAGTGACAAAGATCTAATTTCTACAATCTCACTAGCATTCTTTGCAGTCTTTTAAAATAGCTTGACAATTTTAAATGCCTTACATTCAATTTGTACGTCAACAGTTTTGCAGTAGGTATACTAATGGAATTTTCTTTTATCCCAAAGTCTAGGCTTTTTTTTTCTTCTCATTTTGGCATAAATATGCCCATATTTCAACAATATATCAGTGGAAACCAGGTGATACAGTTGTCATTTGTTCACATTTTGTGTGATTTATGTCCCTCCTTCACCAAGAGCCTAATTTATTGTTGTTGTTGTTGTTGCTGTGTAGTATGCACAGAACAGGCCCTGAAAGATGCAAAGGCCACTTCCCATACAAAAGTTAGGATCTAATAAAGAAACTTGACAGGAGAAGGTGCAAAACTGTAACAAAACTCTGCCAACACAGATGGTGAGTTGGTGAATTTAAACCAGACTGTACATCCATCCATCCATCCATTTTCTTCCGCTTATCCTATTCGGGTCACGGGTGGGGGCTGGAGCCTATCCCACCAGACTGTATATTAAATGTAAATAAAAATTATATGTAGAATAATATATGTATAAACGTGACTTGTGTAGCTAATTTCACTTCAAATCATGTTACTTGTAGATGTATGGCACTGTTTGTGCTTTTGGTAATGAATTACAACTCTATCAAAAAGACTTTTAAACTGTAAAGCCAATTAAAATCTCAAATCCAATTCTGCTCAGTATTTCATCGCTGCTGCCACCATCACATTCCCCACTGCCTGGAGCACAGATGAGAGGATCGGGCTGTATGCTACTGATTAGCAGCTGAAATTCTAAAATGGTGTCGGAATTCAGGAAAGTTTGACTCGCCTTTCCCTGATATTAAGAGTAAAAGCCACATGAACAGAGATAACTCATAAAACAATCATCGCTATCCTGCAGTATCACCAAGAATGATATACTGTAGGTTTCAAGTGTGAAATTGTGCAGAGTGCACTGACTGCACCCATCTTCACCCACCACAACTTGACCACCTGCACATATGGATTGTGTAAATTAGCAAAATCTGGAAATATAGCCAGTGACAGCTCTCTCATATCATCATAATGAGTCAAAGTTCACCATAACAAAACGCAAATCTGTTCACCTATCAGAGTTCCTAGAGCACAAGAAAAATACAAGAATTGAAAAACCATTGATCAGCAGACTCATTTCTGTTCATCAACATTCATGAAGTGTTTCGCATTGAACATTTACAGTTGAATGTGTGTGTGTGTGTGTGTGTGTGTGTGTGTGTGTGTGTGTGTGTGTGTGTGTGTAAAGGGCAGAATATGAGGCTGATCCACACACACTCATTTTGATTTAAAAGGGAACACTGCCTGCAGGTGTGCATATGCACACCTACCCTGTAAGTATGGATCCTACACACTGTTTTATAAATGAGGCCCTTGGGCAGGTGGTGGGGTCCATGCAGGTGAGGCAGAGGAGGTGTAAGGTCAGTGATTGAGTGCTTTTCATGGCTTATGCTGCCTCGCATCCTCTCTCCTCGTATGACCCAGAAATCTTTCCCCCTTCGGCATCATGAAGGATCTTCCAATCCCCTAAATGCGCTTGAGAAGACAAGAGGAGAGGAGGCTTCCGGAGTAGCTTATGTGAGGAAGCACCTATATGTATCTGATGTATGACAGATAAATACCTCAGTATACGTGACACGGTTTATTCTCACAGCCCTTGATTTGTAGAGTTATGAATAGGAAATACAGATAATACAACAGAATATAGTTTAATGGTGACATGCATTATAATGTCACCTTGTTTGTTTTAAGCATAACACATATTATATTGTATATTTAATAATTTGAAAAATGTAATAATAAAAAAATATTAATGTATCATAGCATCACAAAGCAACAGTTTTCTTTTTCGTTGTTGTTGGCGTTGTTGTGTTTTAACAATACAATTAACATACAGACTCTTTTGCTCACTATAGTGTATTATTGTGGACATAACACAAATTCAATTAAATTAATAGTATATATAATCATAACACCTGACACCGATTCGTACGTAAATTTGAAGATGAACTAGGGATTTCTCATTTTGTCTCTTTAATGCATCTCTCACATCCTCACAGGGAGCAGCTAAGACGTGAGGAAGAGACATGAGAGTGGGAAGCGAGGAGACATGTCAGCATAATGAAAAGCACCCATTGTATAGAAGGAGAAGGGATGTGGCAGCTTGCTGTGAGGGTGCAGCAGATAGGTTTCTTTTCTTTTCTCTTTAAGTTTAATTTAGTTTGGTTGACTTAACTTGAGTTTCTCTTACTCGTCTTTTTCTTTCCCCCCTCTCCCTCCTTTTCTATTAAAGATTTCGAATATAAAGCCATCTGCCAGGGTTATGGGATGACACTGATTAACAAGATAGCATTACCAAGTTTTTGTATTACCATGTTTCATGTTTTACTTGTAGAACAGAAAATACTATAATTATAAGGACTCTCTTCTACTTGGAATTTTGGTTTTTCAGGGAAGCATTCCCAAAGTTTTCCCAAACATCAAAGACTTTTTCCAACATCTGTCTGACACTCAGGATTGTGATGTTACGGAAGTAATATGACTTCAATTCTTTTATTTTGTTGTCTGTTGATGCTACTATTATTAAAGTGTCTTTGATTGACAAAGCTCAAACAAGGGAGAAGGAACTACAATGACAGCTTTCTTTGTAGTAGTGATTATACTATTTCTCACTGCTAGCACTGTTTTGTTGTTCTTGTTTCTTTGTTGCTTTATTTGAGAGACAACTGACACACATATCTCACACATCTCAATTTCACATTGTGCAAAAACAAAAAATTAAGTCAGTCAATTTGATTCAATATCTTTGCTAGTTTTCTAATCTGTCTCTGTTTTATTAATATGACATGAAAATGCCGAGATATTGTACATTTTGTACTACAGAACCCTCATCATAATCCCAGAGCAACTGTCTAATTGTTTATTGAGCACTTAATTTCACAGTCTTTTCCAAATGTTTTCTATATCTTACTAAACTTTAACAAAATATGTCAAATATTTTAAAACAAATTATTTCAAAGAGAAATATTCAGAATTTTGCAGTTAAGTTGGAAATAACAATGTGACAATGCACCATAAATTGACATAAGATGCTCTCCCGAGTCTTCATGGCAAGTTTTAGATTACTGTTGAGGTGTCCAGCCTGCAACTTTACTCCTTTGGCTCTCACTCCTCTAATTGCATTGTTTTCAGGCAGCTGTTTTTTGGCAACAAAGCTTAGAAAAACCCCACTCCACAGCACTTACTCAGCACCAAGCAGCAGACAGATGCAGGCGGTGATGAGCTGGTGAACATAGTGGAGCATTTAGCAGCTAAAGAGACAGATATTTCCCTGGGGAACTAGTGGAGACCAAAAACATAGCTTAAGGAGAGAGGATGTTACATTCATCCAGTTGTATAACTGTAAATGAATAAGTGTTGCTCTGTAACTGGATGTGTAAATGAGGAACTGTTAATAAGTCTTTTACCCTACCTTGAATGGCTTAAAAAAAAACAAAGCACAAACAAACAAGCAAAGATTATTGTTGCATTAGTTCTGCATTGCTGAGAGCAAAGGGACTTTAAATGCATAGCACCTTTTAACAAGGTCATTTATAAAGCTGTCCAAGGGATGTAAAAAGGCATTCAGACAACATATGAAAGCACTGCACACACAACATAGAAAGAAAAATGTACAGAGGATTTAAAACATATTTGAAATAGGTGTTGACCCAGACAACATGTAACATATCAGTTTACATACACCACTCAGGCATAACATTATGACCACCTGCCTAATATTGTGTTGGTCCCCCTTTTGCTGACCATACATAACAAACTCTGATGCACTGTGTATTCTGACTTCTTTCTATCAGAACCAGCAATAACTTCTTCAGCAATTTGAGCTACAGTAGCTCGTCTGTTGGATCAGACCACACGGGCCAGGCTTCGCTCCCCACGTGCATCAGTGAGCCTTGGCCACCTGTGACCCTGTTGCTGGTTCACCACTGTTCATTCCTTGGACCACTTTTGATAGATACTGACCACTGCAGACCGGGAACAGCCCACAAGAGCTGCAGTTTTGGAGATGCTCTGACAAAGTCGTCTAGCCATCACAATTTGGCCCTTGTCGAACTCGTTCAAATCCTTACACTTGCACATTTTTCCTGCTTCTAACACATCAACTTTGAGGACAAAATGTTCACTTGCTCCCTAATATATCCCACCCACTAACAGGTGCCACGATGAAGAGATAATCAGTGTTATTCACGTGACCTGTCAGTGCTCATAATGTGGCTGATACGTGTATGTTCTCTGCTTTAATAAAACATAACTAGTTTCCCACTGTCAGTGGTCTGTCAGTCTTTACCTTGGTGTAGAACTTTGTCATCTTCTGCCAACAACATTCCTTCTGTCATTTTTCCCCTTCAACTGCTTGGAAATGAGGATTCTGTGAATATAGTTATAATATCTTAGTCACATATTTAGAAGTGAAAAATGATTTTGAACTGGAAGCAATTTACCACAGACATTTTTTAGAGTGTTAACTTTTATTACTTTCAAAGAAGAGATTTTGAAAAATGGGTATTTGATTGAAGTATTTACCTCCAATTGCATGGCTCACTGAAAGAAATCCTTTAATTGGAACAATATTGTAAAGGAACTAAAGCAGGCTCCAACAGTTTGAGCTTATAGAATTGGTAACATCTCTGCCAAACAAGCAGGGGTTAAAGTGGGCCAGAACGATATGGAAAGGCATTCTGGCAACGTCAGTTAATGAGTAATTAAATCTCATGGGCAGTTCAATATATCATAATATAAAGTGAGTTTTTTCTTGTGCATTAAAGCCTGCCATTCCTTTTAGCTGATGCCATTGAGAACTAGCAAAAAATCATAATGTAATACATGGTGCCACCTGCATATTCTAATCACATCCTTTTTTTCCTTCTCATTACTTTCCATGCATCCATGCATGCAGATGTCAATAAACCTGCAGTTGCATTACTTGTGTAGCTAGCCATTTAGCTAGTGTTACAGATGGGGGGCCAAGCAAAAACTGAGTCACTTTAGTGAAGTGGGGAGTAATTTCACATGCAGTGTTTCAAATAGTCCAACAAATATCACCAAGCTTTTTCTGTGCAGGTCTACTGTATGTACGTGTGATTATTGCTTGAATGTGGCCTTTACATCAAAGCTTATTCATTGTTAGAGGAAATGTCTCAGAATTAGAGGATATGCTTATTCACTTTTACCACTAGTTTTGTCCCTTAGGTTTCCACTATTAGTGTGTTAGAGTTCAGAAAGGCAATGTTGTTTAGCAGATCACTTGTTCTACCTTATACAAAATGCAAAGCTGGGTAGTTGCAAGTCCTCGTCATTTAACACTTACTAAGAATGTGTTTGTTTTTTGTGGTCAAAGTACTTCATTATATTCTCCACTCAAATGTGCTTTTACTTCATCTAAGCACCCAGTGTGCTTAAAATGGAGTCTACATTACCATATAGATAATATAATTTGAGACTTTGCCATCAGCTAGTGAATGCTGTATGACAGCTCTGGCTGGAATCCCATCTCAGCCAAACGCATTTCATTTTAATACAGAGGTGAAAATGTAACACTGTTCTTTGTTGGTGGAAGAAACAAAAGCCATGCCAAGGCAGCATTAACCAGGTCAAATTATTTATTTTCAGGGAGACTGAATATTCTAAAATGTATATTTTTTAAGGTTCAGGTTTTACCGCAGCTTCACGTTTACTTAAAAGCCAAGAAGTCCCCAAGCGAAAATCCATAGCATATAAGACACCAAGGAATAAAAATTTGATCTGAGAGAAGCAGAGTGTGTGTGGGAGTTTGAGGAGGTTGGGCTGCATGTGGACTAATCTGTTATGACATGGGAATGGCCGACTCTGGTTACTTTCCTTTCACACCTCTTTCTGGTTTAAAGCATAATATTTTGGCATAGGAGCAATATTTCTGAAGCAGTATGTTTTACTGTTTGCTGTATTTGCTGACATAAACGTGGCTAATGCACTTTCCCACATAAAAAAATAAATAAATAAATTGACATGTCCAATTATATATGAGTGCATACTACTTATGGCACCACAGAGCCCACTGATGTCTTTGTTTGTCTTCCTTTCAATTTATTAAATATGCTTTCTACTCATTAACTGACTGTCCTCTTGATGCATAGAGAAAGAATGTAGCAGCCATTTGTAGCCATTTACTGTCAGGTTGGGAAGTTGCCCACATTTCATCCATCTCTAAACAATGTTTTAAGTGTTTTCTTTTGAACTAGGCCAGTCGTTTAATATCAATATGATATTTTCACTAAATAATGTTGTTATTGGTCTCATCTAATCATTTATCAGATGCATCTGTAAGCTACAGAAAATACCACAATAAAAAAAAAAATTAGAAGTGATCACAGGAAGATACTAACACTTCTGTGTTTCTATGTTTAATGTTTTAATTTGAAGACAAATTACAAGAAATAAAATGATATTTGGATATTCACACAGTATGTAACAGTATGAATCAGCGTGTATCGAAATTCTGAATACATATTGCACAGAAAACTGTTAAAATTATTGGAAAACTTGACATAATAGTTTTTCATGGTATCCAAGGACAAAATAAAGCACATGCAGATCAAAATCTAATTAAAATTCAACTACGGTAGAAGCTGGCCTTATAACAGTGTCTGACATTTCTGTAGGGCACTGATATTTTACAGTTTTTCAGATTCCCAAACACAGTTTTAATTAAATCAGTGGTTGCTCAATGAGACTGAACTAATCCAGTTTTGGTCTCTATATAACAAATGTGTTTACAATTCTATTTTTTTCTTCGTTACACTGTGGAAATTATTACTATGACAAAACCATTCTGTGTAGTAATTAAACCATGATACATCTTGTGCTTAACATGAATCAAAAGATACTTTGGATCATTTATATATAGCAGAGTGGTTTCTGAGTGGCATTAATGAGTACGTTGTTCTGTCATTATACTACTATCTGACGATTTTTTTTCTAAGTGCATACTGGGGCACATTAATAACTGAACCACATTAATAACTGAAGATGGGTTATTATCTTTGCCCTGTGAGCTAAATACACAATAGGGTCACATTTTTTTTAAGTTTGTCTGACCATGTGAACTGATCACTTGAACAGGTTTTTGCTTCCAGTAATTACTCCTAATGTTCTTACTGCTCAGTAAATAATTCTTTTATAATGAGCTTCCAGTGCAAGATCCGCAATCCTGTCTGTGCAAATATTTTTTCCAAAGTGTGTCTAAGGTTAGTGGGCTTCACTAGTCTGAGTTAGTTAAATCAAGTGAATAGCTGAATAACCAAATAAATCAAAGCCTGACCTCACCATATAAATGACAATACTGGTTGATTTTTCAAGGAGGTGAAAACGACTGATGTTTACATAGGAGATCTCTCAGGGATTGTGTGAGTTCACTGAAAAATTTAGTTTTTTTTAGAAAGCCATTCATGTTTTCTCTGTCGCTCCTCTTTAAACAACCAATTGTTGTCATACAGTAGTGAAAAAGAAAGTTTTCAGATGAGTCTATGCAGTCATGTGAAAAACTTGAAGTAATAGTTTTCTCAGTCTCTCACATCATTGTAGAGGAATTTTGGCCCACTCTTCTTTACAAAGTTGCTTCTCTTCATTGAGGTTTGCAGGCATTCATTTATGCACAGCTCTCGTAAGGTCCCATCACAGCATTTCAATCAGGTTGAGGTCTGGACTTTGACCGGGCCATTGCAACACCTTGTTTTCTTTTTCAGGTATTCTGTTGAAGGTTTGCTGCTGTGCTTGGGATCATTGTCCTGTTGCATGACCCAGTTTTGCTGTCAGACAGATGGCCTCACATTTGACTCTAGAATACTTTGGTATACAGAGGAGTTCATAGTGGACTCAATGACTGCAAGGCGCCCAGGTCCTGTGGAGGTTTCTTCTGCTTAGAGAGGAAGATACTTGTTGAATCATTGTGGACCACACACTATTCCATTATCGTTATTGGACCACATACAGTCCAATAACAATAAGCTTTTATTATTTAAGTAAAATAAAAGAGGGTGGTGTGAAAATAAAAATTTGATTGCTCAAATAAATGAAAGAATAAAAAATGAAGCTTAAACTCATAAGATGCAACAACATAATCAGAGCACTGATGTGAAAATTTCAAGAGAATGTGAGATGCACGCTACTTAAAGTTATTTTTATCTCAGTAATTAGCAATGAGGGCTGTTCATCAATTCAGCAAGAATGCAGATTTTTTTTTTTTCTTTGGCTTTGTAAGTTCTTCCTGTATGAGATGTTCAGAGAACATTTTAGGTTAATTGTGCAGCAAGATGAGCAGGCTGGAGTTGACAGACTGCTTCTGTCTGTGTGACCATACTCCCAAGATGACAGTGATGGAATTCATTAATCATTAGCAGCCTGCAGGCATCTGACCCACACCCAATATGCCTACTGTGAAGCCTGTTAAACTGAGCCAGTCAGCTAGTGCTTTCACACATCGGTGCCGAGATTACTGGGTTATACAAATATAGATATGCCAAAAGGAATAAAATGGTGTTATTAGGTTTTCAGGTTTGCTCATCTTGAACATCTTTTTTTCACTTTCCCTCTTCAGACCTATGGATGCAGACCAATCCCTCACTTCCCCTTTGGCACATGGTGATGTGTGGCACAATTTGTAATATGAATTTCAGAGCAGCAGAGCAAGGCCCATGGGGGAAGCAACCATTTTTAATGGAACTAAGTTGCCCTCAAGCGGGCTTTATAATTGGACAGTTGAGAATTATATAAATGATAAAACTCAGACAATAAAAGGAGAAACAGCTCTTTACAAATTACTATTTTTTACATGTGTTATGCAAATCTTGTAAGAGAGGCTTGTTTGCACACATTTAAATATCACTTGACATTCCTGTGTCCTGTGTAAAGGATATAACAAAATCAGGAGTGATTACAATGCATTCTTGGGAAGATGCATACCTGCTTTTTGTTGCTATGTTACTACGCCTTAGCCACTGAAGAGACCGTCGTGCAAAAGGTCCCTGGAGTTTTCAAAGTAACTAAATAACATTTATGATGGTGGTAAGAATTCCCAAGAGATACTGCTCTGTGTGTGTGGACAATGATTGTGTCTAAAACTATTACAGGATTGCAAGTTGTGGTTCCAAAACAAGATCAAAAACACTACTGTGGTACTGGGTAATTTTGGTTTTATTGCTTTAACAGTGCTGCCAGGGTATGATAGGGTTATTGATCGGTCCCTGTGAGTCAAAAATGGCTTCACTTGAAATCTCGGGTACTGAAATGTTTGTCTAAAAAAATCTGTATTGCTCTACAAAATGTTATCACACATAATCCTAAATCTGGCAGTCATTCCTTATCATGAATACTGAGCAGCGTTTCAGGTTAATAAATGTAAATTATGTTTCATAATGTAAATATGTAAATGTTCAAGATCACAGGGAAGCTAGAGCACATCTCTACAGCATAAGCCTGCATGCTACCTAAGCCACATTTATCTGGATTATAAGAGAAAATAGGAGCTACTAAAGAAAACAAACACAAAGACAAGATAGTTTAAATTCATTATTGTAAGGCCCACAATCCTACTGATAAGGAACGACTTAGTGATAGCTGTTTTTTTTTTAAAAAAATGTTTGTATAATAGTACTGACACTACCAGACTTTTAGTACTGGCACAAAAACACATTTTTTATATATATTTTGCTTGGAGAGTATGGTATTCCTCTACCTTCCTTCTACAAAATTCTGATAAATACAAGAAAGCTTAACAGGGATCTGCATCTCTTTATGCATTTTTTGGGTGTAGTTTGATTACTGATGCCAATGACACCCATGTACTCACTTAACTTTACAGTCTATTAACTGGCCGCATGGTCAAATGTTTCACTAACTTTTTGAATAATTCACAATTATCTGAACTATTCAAAAAGTTCAGATGGAGATGGACCAACAGTCCACTACTTCACTCACATCCTGGATTCATTACTTGTGCAAGATTAATCAAATTGTTTTTTGTTTTTTTTTTACCATCAAGCAAAGGTTTTACTTCTACCATGATTTTGTGCATGACGTCAACAAACCAGGCAAAATTTCCTCATGCTTTACAAGTCCAAAGGTGATGTAGACAACCATCAACACCTCCCGTGGTCACTGTTTCAATTGTTTAAATACAAGCACCTGTACAGGTATGGAACCTAAGAGATGTCTAAAATCTAAAAGACTTCAATATAAATTAACCATTCAATTCAAAATTTGTGACAGAAATAGATGTTTTTGACATTTGCCTTTACAGACACATTACAGATAGAAGACACATTACAGATATTACAGAAGTATTGAAATTCAGTCCATGCAGGGCTAAATCATCACTTTTAATACATAAAATAAATGGACTATACCAAACACAACAGTGTGTGTCCTTTCCCAAACTGTATACATAGTGTACATTAGGGATCTTAATTTTAACATGGTCTGAGTAATTTGCTAAAACAGCCAGACAACTTATTCAAGGAGTTCAAGCTTGATTTTAGGGGTATTACATTAAAGCAGAGATCTGGAGCACCACTGAGGATTTAAGACTACACCTATTTTAAAATACTGTAACTTATGTTCAATTTCAGTGAAGTTTGAGCTAACTTTTTTTCTCACTCTCTTTTTATGTAAGTGTAGACTAATTGTTTTGTTGGTGCACCCCCAAGCATGACATGCCTTGAATACATACAGTTCAGACAGGACTGTCTGCAAGTCCTATTCTTTTCTTTTGTAATCTGGAGACCTTTCACCCTTAGCACTGATACATTTCAGCACTAGGGGTGTAACTATATGCCACTACTAACAATAGCCATAATATTTGAAAAATAAATACTGACATAATACACACATGTTACACATGTCATTAATAACTGTGTGATTTTTCTTTTTTCTTTCTTTTTTTATCTGCTCATATGTCTTTGTACTTGAGTGTAATTCATTTGCCAAAAAGCAGACAAAACACAGAGCAAACAAAGTTAAAGATTAACTTTTTTTTTTTTTTCATATTTTCTTTAGATACATGCAGTAATTTTATTAAAGTTAATGACTTTGGTCACAATAATCATGACATGTGATGAAAATATGATATTGTGACACCCCTTAACAAAATATAAGCCTACATTAGGCCTACAAAATTGGCATTCTGGTGTTTTGCGTGTCCTTGGGTGATTAAAATTAGTCAAATTACTGGCCCCTAATATTGTTTCAATAAGGAGAGATCACTTGGAAAATAAACATGATTTATTGTGATACAGAATTAAATATATTTGGCGATTAGACTCCGATGACCCATCGAGGCAGGGCGGAATCCCAACGGTGGTAGG
>VUQI01023601.1:4481-15115 GCA_015106735.1 Paratilapia polleni
CACATCTGGCCTAATTATTAGAGCAACTTTTAACTTTAAGTTTTCTGTCTTAGTTTTGGTTATCTCAGGTGTTCTCACTCTGTCATTTTTATAAAATTGATCATCTGAAGCTGAAAACTACAGCTCAGGCAACAGGATTATACACCATTCTAGTGGCACCATTTCAGACATTTCTCTCCCCAGATCAATATTGATTCATGCCTTCTGTCTTGTGAATGACTCTGGATGACAGGAGGACAGAGTGCTTTCACAGTTTTGTCACTGCCAGCCAATATTTTCCCAACAAAGACAGCAGGAGGCCTTCTGGTATCTGCCATGTCAAGTGTAATTGAATTATACATCTCCATACAGCTCCAAACCAAGGTGTGCCTTTTTTCCTCTTTGATGGCAATCACCTTTGTGTCTTGATATGTGTAGAGTGCCAGGGTACAGCGTATAAAACACAGTCTTAAGTTTTTGTAAACAGTCTGAGTATATTGAAAGATGGGGGGGATGCTTAATCATGTAAATGATGAGTAATCTTGAAAAATCAAAGAGAAATAAGTGGTTAATCTTTCCAGAAAGGAGAAGAAGCACAAAGATGTGATGAAAGACATTATGATAACCCTTTAAAATGTTAAATATTTCTTAGCTGCAGTTTTTTTTTTTTACAGAGCCATATACTGCCATTTTCTACATTTCTTTGATAGTGTGGTTTTATTTTATTTATCTTATTTATTTTAGGATTATATTCACATGCTTTTTACTCTGTGTCCTCCTGACAGTACAATAAACCACGATAAACCTTTGTAAAAGCCTGAATCTTAAAAAACACCATGGTCCTTTTTGGTCTTACTGTCCAGCACTTGCTAAGCTTCACTGATAGAAGACAATGTTATCCAGTTTTATCACTTACGTTGCATATATTGGGGACATGCTGGTTCTGCTGTTTGTGTTTACACTCATGTCTTGGTGGATTGGGTTCAGGCCACACAGCTTGATCCTTTGGCCAAGGGTTGACCAAAAGGTTCAGAAACCAAATTTCCTCACACAAGAGTGCCCAGAGCAAAGTCCAAACATATTTTTTGTGGTCAAATCGCTAAATGCATAGAAACTGTAGAAACCATGTTAATGTATGCTTTTTACATGTTGAAACATTGGCAGTGTTTTGTACATGCATACATTTAGTTTCATCACTAACACTAGAAGATGGTGCCAGCAGACTCAATAACAAAAACAGTGCAGCATCTAAACTTCTGCAGAATTTTCTTGTTTCTTTACAACCAAATGCCATTTTCAGGTGTTCCATAATTATGTTTGTTTCTTTATGAATGACTGTTCAACATATATATTTTATTTTCTAAGTTAGCTATCAGATGGGTCTAAATGACTAAGATGCTACAGGAATAGCTTTATTCTACAGTTGCTCTGCTAAATGAACAACCAAAACCATGTAGGCAAAGTGGGTTACATGCATATCCGACTGGAGCTTCTTCATCCTTCAGAAGGAAAAGAACGATGACAGTAACATGCCATAAATCCAGTGTGGGTACAATATATGCTTTATCTGATTATCATGTGTCATTTGCCAACATAACGCATGAAGCAGTTTGTTTACTTGGGAATGCATTCTAAGTAGGTGAGATTAAGTTTTACTGTCTGCCTGTGCGACTGATGTCAGAGTTATTAGAGTTGCTACATAAGTTACATAGTGTTCTAACACGTGAAACTGGTCTCATGCCACATGTTACATTATTGCCCTACTTCTGCTAGACCTAGAAAAACCCGTCTGTTCCCTGGAGGCCCATCTGCTGAGCTGATGTGTGTGTTTATCCCTGTGCGTACAGTGCCCTCTTCAGGCAGACTACTGCATCAACGGGCTGAGTTGCACCTAGAGATGCGGAATTTCAGCCAGGCAGTGCAGGATGCAGGCAGCCTCTGCAGACTAAAACCCCTCTGGACAAAGGTAAGATGCAAATTTTTAAATGGGAAAAGTTTGACTTGAAGCATAGGACAAAATAAATGTATCTGAGTCAGATTAAAGATAAAAGATAAACATGGCTTCTAGCCACAACTGCAGCCAGTTATTCTAATGATCCTCAGTATACATATTAGCTGATGGTATAAAATTATGACATGTGTTGGTACAAAAGATTGGATAAGAGCTTATTGAGTTAACCACCCTGACATAAAGTGTCGAGTGCTTTCTGAGTGACGTCGCAACAGTTCTCTTTCAAACATTTGTTTCTGTGAGAGAGCTTCACTGGGGTGAGAGCTAAGCGTTATACTCAGGCGCCTCTATATATAATTCTGTAGCCAGTGTTTGCTGGATGTTGTGACACTTAAATCAGTGTGCATCTTCCTCTCACCATCGCTTGTCAGTTAAATTCCTCTTCTCACTTTACTCAGAAAGGTTCTCTTTCCACATTACTAAAACAAGTTGTAGTTCAACAGCCCACCTGTGCAGACTAACACCTTGATCCCCGGACAGCTTGTGTCTGCCAATCACTGCCTACGCTTCACCATGTAGCCATGTTGGAGAGCTTGTTAGCTACCACCACGTACCAAGCACAAAGACTTGCTGACCGCAGTGACTACATTAGTTACTACGAACAGCAACTAAGCCCTATATAACACAGGAACTAGACACCACACAAGCTAGGCCACTGTGGTGGCTCGATACTACTTTAAGTAAGTCTCACAGACCACGCTAGCTATACCAAGCTTCCCCAACGTTGCAGACATCAAACCGCCACTTAGATCCCTCTCGTGTCGTTAATTTAGGTCAGACACTCATGAGGTATGTGTGATGTGCCAAGGGCTGCAATATGCACACTTTCCATGGTGACAACCCCAATAGACCAGACAACACCACAGTGGTAGCCTTCATCAATAAACAGGGCAGCCTATGGTTCCATCACAAACGGGTCGCAAACTATTTGTGTGCTGCAGCTTTCACTAGTTGTCACTGAGAGACTGTAACTTTGCAGCAGCTCAAAGGTGACCAGTGTTGCAAAAGTAAACTTGCATACATTTAACCTTATTAGAGACTGTTTATTTCATACTACAAATACGTTTATGCACTCTATGATTATTTATTATATAAGTTTTAATTTATTTATAGAAGTTATTGTGTAACCTCTTGGTAACAAGCAGCATCCACAACAATTAGGCCCCTTATGATGATATACAATGGGGCAGTTAAAATTCTGGATAAGAAGCCAATAAGGTCGCACCATTGCAATGTTCTTAAGTTTTGATAATTTCATTACATTTGCTAATCTAAAATTAAATGCTTACATAATCGGGCTCCCCAGGTGCTCAGTGACTTCATGGTTCCTATTAAAGCTTTGGATTCAGTAACATGCAGAACATCTGTTGGAAACTGCAAGTTGCTGTTATGGAAATCCTCATCTGGGCAAACAGCATTTTCTGTTCAGGGTATCAACATGTGGAACTACTTGCCTGCAGAACTCAAACTGAACCCTGATTGGGATCATTTTAAACTTAAATTGAAACAGTTTTTAAAGTGGAATTAGTCATGAATAATCTACTGCCTCTTGTTTTACCGTACTTTATTATACTGCAGTCTGTGTCCTGTGCTCTGTTGTCCGCCTGTATTATGTTGTGTTTGATTTGAGTTTTGTGTTTTTAATGTGTGTATTTATTGCATAGGTTGTGTATGTTATTGAGTTTTCTCAGTTTGTGTTTTAAAAGCCCAACTAGGGACGGGCATTGCAGACTAGCTTAGGCTATAAATACTGTCGTGTGTTTCATAGTTCATGTAACATACTCGTCCCTATAAATAAAATAAACTATAAATAAATATTCTGCTTAATGTATAGCCAGCCATTATTTTTGACAATGAAAAGATGCTGCAACTCATCATGGCACTGTATAGTTCTTGACCTCCTGTGACAGAGATGTGGTCTCTGCCATAGCACTCAAGTCATATCAAATAGCTTGGATAAGTGTCTAATCACTCAACACACACAAATGTGTCGTGAAAATTTCAGAATTTGTGTGTCAGAAGGAGTAAAAAAAAAAAAAATTGTTCATGTTCGTACATCAAGTGGTCAACGCGTGCATGTTTATTAGTTGTGTAACTGGATAACAAATTGCCTCTTTACTGCAAATTTCAAAATATGTCACTAAAAGAGGGACATTTGGTTTAAACTTGGTATTAATAAAAAACGTAATTCAGATACTGCTCCATCATAACACATACCATCCTTTCTTTTTGTGAATATAGAATAAAACACATAATTGCTTTAATCACACACAACTTTTTGATGATTTCAGGCTCACTGTCTAAAAGCTACAGCACTGAGTAAAGCAGGACGGAACGATGAAGCCTTGCAGGAGTATTTCCTGTGTGTAGCACTAAAGCCCGACTGGACCAAAGTGAAACTGGAGGCTCAGAAGGTAAGAAAGGACCATTTGTTATCATGAGATGTGTAATTTGATGCCAACAAATTACTATGTTGGCATCATGACTGGACTGGAGCCTACCACTGGCGGGGTACACCCTGGAAAGGTTGCCAGTCCATCAAAGGGTGAACAGAGAGACAGACAGCCTTTCACACTTATGTCCACACCTATGGCCAGTTTAGAATTACCTGTTAAATGAGCTTGCACCGTGGGAGGAAACCAGGGAACCTGGAGAAAACTGACGCAGGCACAGGGAGAACATGCTGTGAGGCAACAGTGCTAACCACTGCATCACTGTACTGCCCACATAACTACATGAAATTGTAATTAGTTTTGTTGAAACTCAATTTTCCAGACAAATGAGAAGCACGCCATTTCTAGTGTTGCAGTGTCGCTGTATTGCTTAAACCTCTTGTTATATGACTGTACTCTTTAAAGGAAATGTGAAAATAAACTGATGGCAGACAAAAATGTAACATAATATGGATTGTTGGCTCCAAAGAAATAATTTAAGTGTAAGTGCTGTCTGGAAGTACTCAGTTAAAGCTTTTCGGTTTCATCAGTTCTCCTATGTTAAGGGGGCTTCCGCGGGTTTAAATTCTTTTGGGGCATTCAGATTTTGAGGTTGCATGCGTGTTGTTACGTCACAAGACAGAGTCACATGAATCGGAGTGTAAATTAGTATCCAGCTGTCTTTGAGAGTGTTTTTGGTAACTTTTTGGTAAATTTCCCTGTTTGCTTCTTTGTGCATTGTGATCATTAATTGTGTGCCCTGTTTTGTTTTGCCTCGAAGGTCCTTGGCGAGCTCTTCTCCTCCGTTTTTGAGAACGAGGATCTTCCAACGCCGCTGCACCCTCTGCAGGGAGGGCTGGCTACACGTCTCATCAAACCTCCTGCTTTGCTCAGTTCCCTGAGGCCACTCCCACAGAAACCGGACTCCTCCTCACAGGTAGCTGCATACAAACAAGTGCAGTCCAGCCACTGAGGCTGATGCAGACATCAACATTATAATTTTAAACATTTTTTGGCATCTCTGTAAGTCTGTCACAAATCAAAGGACAAATAATATTTATAGGACAAAGGATATCTTACGTCCTTTATCTCCAGTGATATGAAAACACTTCAGTACTGCAAAAACATTGAAAGGCATGGACCACACCGTACTGGCCTTGGACAAAATATGATGTCTTATCTGAGATGTAGGAGTGTTTATTTAGGCTGATTATTGTGAAGGTGACTGACTGTATGTTGCTACATGGATATACACTTGGTCTTAACAAATACAATAGATGCAACCAACCCAGAAACTATTGTAACAGCTGCCGTGGTAGCATGCATTTCTAAGAATATGTATACGTTTTCCTCAAAGGTGCTGTTAAAATAATCATCCCCTTTTAATCTTTCCTACCTGACATGCTAACATATCTCTCTGCCTCTGCCTGTTTGTGTGTCCAGGCCTCAGAGTCCACTGTGACTAAAAGTTCTCCAGTGGACGACTCATCCTCCAGACTCTCCGTTCTGTCTCCCGGTAAATCAGAGCCTTCTGCAGGGGAAGGCAGCACCAAGAGTCTGGCTGATGTTCTGGCTGCACTGCCAGCACCCCATGGTGGCCTTAAGAGGAAACACAGCAGTGATGGACCTTCGGCAGCCTTCAATCCTCCCTCTAAACTTCTCAGATCTGGTATGAAACTCCAGAGTTTCATTTGAAAATAAAATAACTCCATCGCTAAATATAATGTAATTACTTTATATTGACCCCTGTACCGGAAAAGAGTAAATATTTTATTTTTGGTAGATCGGCTTTGTTTTGGATAACTGAACACAACAAGTAGTACTAGGAGTGACTCCCTTCACTGAGTAATGATTGTATAATTCAGCTGACGGAAATGCCGCCCTTGGGCTCAAACAGTGCAGTGTTGCATTATCCTGCGCTCTCTTTTTATGTTTTAAACCAAAGTTAATGTTCAATGCAGTAAACCTTGGACCATTACTGAACTTTACACAAAGCTGCAATGACCTAATTTAGCTGTTAATTACAATTTGAAAATATAGTAACTGACACCCAGTCCCCTTATTCAAATCACTGAACATCCCATCTTCTCTGAACACTGCACCAAAGACACCTTTTGTATACATAAAGGTATATAAGTAGTACTGATAGAGTACTAGGGATTCTAGGTTTCTTGGAAAGATCCCAGGTGTTCTGGTATTCAAAAAGGTCCTTATGGAGTCCTTTATTTGGGTTAATAAGATTCTTGCTCTCCAGTAACTTGAGGTAATCCAAGTTTAGAATCAAATCTCTAATTTCTTAAGTACTCCATTATGTAATCAAATGCAGTATATTTGTTGACAGCCATAGTACAGTGACAGTGTGATAATGTTACTTTGACACTGAATAGGTCAGTTAACCTGATGAGTTATTATATTAATTTTAATTGGTATTATATTGATAATGGAATAGGGCAGCGGGTTGTTTCCTCTCATCCTGTTCTTAGCACTGCAGAGGTATTAAATTTGAATGCACACCAAGAAATCATCGGTTGTCACATCAGTCTAGATAATTAGTGAAAAGCTGGTTTCTAATGTAAGAATAACAGCAAAATATGTAGGCGTAATTTTACCCTAATCTTGGCAGCATAATGAAAGGAAAATATGAGTCACAGTTGACACAGTTTTCCAAACAGCTTTGGCATGTAGCGTTTCTATTTAAAACGAGATCTGTGTCAAGAAATTACAAAACGGATGTTCAAAATGTAGGTCACTCAAACCGGTTTCATTAGGTAATTGACTAGAAAGCTACAGCATTTGTGCCATGACACTCAATCACCATCAACCACTCACAACTGTTCCATGAGTTGTGTATCTGCATGGTAATTTAGGTATGTGCACAGGCAGTACATGTATCCACACACACCTGTGTTACTGCGCAGGTTACAATCCATCATTCTATACTAGCTTATCTTAGCTATTTTCGTAAAGCCCTACCTATGTGTGGCAACACCCCAACCCACACACACACACCTTGCAGGGTATATTGAATGTACAGGACAGCTTTATGACACAACAAGTAGGAAATTTCCTCAGAGGGATTTTTTTTTTGTGATACAATACTGACACTATTTTCTTGTCTGCACAGCGGTTTATAGGTTTCAGTTCAGTCGTAAAGTTTCCAAAGATTCTGATTGTCCCTCACAATTACAGTTTCAGCTTAGCTCTTGCCTCTGGGCATACCATTTAAGATGTAATGTTAGAAACATGCAGTGTGCTAACACTAATGATCTGCCTACTGCTGTGATGACATTGGCATCAAAGTAAAAGTAATCCACAGTGTGTCAGTTCCTCATGTGCCAGGAGTGCATGAACATTGTGTTTGCTCTTGCCAACAGCAGAACATTTGTTTTTGTTTTTTCTTCTTGACACATTTTAGTGTTTGGGGTAGCAGAAGCAGCTCTAGAGGATATGATAATGGTGGACTGCAGCTGTTCTGTTTACCAGCCAGGGGCTGTCTTTATCTGGTAGAAGAGGCATCAAATCTGAACAGCTCATTTAGAGATGTGCTTTGTGATCTATAGAGAAATGAGAGAGTTATTCTTTTTAGTTGTGTTTGAAAACAATGAAAAAGGTTTTGCACAATATTTTCCCTTTTAAACAAGTGCTATGATATGAATTCCATACTGCAGTAAAGATTTTATTCCAGTATTAAAAAAAGAAAAGACCAACTCTTGAGCCTGCTTTTTTATTGATTATATAAATATTTCATTTTTTTGTACAGAAGGGGAAAACTTAATGTGTTATTGAGCTGAACAGGAGCAGTCTGCTCAAGAACTTCTGCTGATGATGGTGATTTTTCATGCAGATGAGGTGGACATCTGTCAGACAACTGCTGTTTGTGGAGGGAGGTCAGTTCCTGCTGAGCTGTTGGACAGTGGAGACCTGGAGTGTTCACTCTGCATGAGGTGAGCTCACACAGTGCAGTTACAGCGCACGCACAAAATCTACATTTGCGATTAAGCTTAACACCTGTTAAATCTCAACTGCATTATCAACTCATCACCGTGATGTCAATTAATGTGCGCATGTATGTCATGTTAGCATTCTGCTGGGTGCTTTTGGTCATTTGTCCTCCAGATTGTTTTATGAGCCTGTGGCCACTCCCTGTGGGCACACCTTCTGCCTCAAATGTCTGGAGCGCTGTCTGGACCACAACCCCAACTGTCCTCTGTGCAAGGAGAATCTGTCTGAGGTGCGCACCCATAAATACACATTGCTTCAGAAAGAATTTAATTGCTCAATAGAGGGTAGTAATGTCAGTGTGACTTTGGTGTAGTTTTTGTTTTCATTTTTTGTCCAATGTTAAATGTAATGTGTGTTGTAAATGTGATATATAAGGTGTATTGAACAGGGGATTAGACAAAAAAAATGTGGTTTTCACTGATTCAGCTAAGGAATAAATAAATAAATAAATAAGATATTTTATAATAGATTGTGGGTAAAAACAACTTATTTGCATCCCTAGTGGTGCAATCAATAACTAAGCAATTTGGTTTGTGTCTTGTTATTACAGTATCTAGCCAGCAGGGGTTACAACAAGACCCTGCTGATGGAGGAAGTCCTGCAACGTTACCTAGGAGACGAGCTGGCAGAGAGAAAGAAAATCCATGAAGAGGAGATGAAGGAGCTGTCCAAGTCAGTTTTACACACACACACACACACTCTTTCAAATAGTCTAAGAAAAACCTTAAACTTGATCAGTTATCAATTTCACACACACAAAAAAAGATCAGTGACAATTACTTCACTGTGCATCTTGCAGTTTGAACCAGGAAGTGCCCATCTTCGTGTGCACCATGGCCTTCCCCACCATCCCCTGCCCTCTGCATGTATTTGAGCCACGCTACCGCCTCATGATTCGCCGCTCAATGGAGACCGGTACCAAGCAGTTTGGCATGTGCATAGCTGACGAGCTCAAAGGCTTCGCTGACTACGGCTGCATGCTGCAGGTGAGTGTGTGTCTAGAGCTCGTACAGTTTTCTTCCCTCACAGATTTTCTTATCTAATTCTCCTATGGGCAGTGAAATAGAGATCCCATGAGATGCTGTGTTTTAGGTGCGAGATGTGAAGTTCTTTCCTGACGGTCGTTCGGTGGTCGACACCATCGGTGTGTCACGGTTCAAGGTCCTCAGCCACGGCCAGAGAGACGGCTACAACACTGCTAAGATTGAGTACCTGGAAGACAAGAAGGTGGGCTGTGAGGAACCACATGTGGTTGTCAGTAGATGTCATTTCAGACACTTTCCATCATGCTGCTGCCAGTCACATGTGACACAAAGTAGAGCTCAGGGTTTTTGCCTGTGACTAGTGTGCCACTGGCAAATTTAGCCCTTCCATAAGGAAAAAAACTCATCTTTTCTCCAATCGTTGGGTTTGTTTTTTATTTTTTTTACTAAAACAAATATAAAATCTCTCTGTCTCATCAGGTGGAGGGGGAGGAGCTGGCTGAGCTTTTGAAGCTCCATGACTCAGTGTATGATCAGGCCAACAGCTGGTTCACCTCCCTGAAGGACAACATGAAGAGTCAGATACTCAGCCACTTTGGACATCTTCCCAGCAAAGACCCGGACCCACAGGTCTGAAAACTCAAGTGTACCATAGATTCAGAGATTTTCATTTAAAACCAAATGTACAGTTTGATGAAACAAATGACTTGTGGTGGCAGAAAACAATAGTGGAAGCGGGTGAAAGAAAACCAGCCATTTTTTTTACACTGCCCTGCATCATATTTGCTGTAAGAAATTTTACTAATCTAATTTCACTAATTTTGGGTTACTAATTTCAAAAATAAAATCAATTTTGCTCGATCATGTCATGTTTTTTCACAAGTGGGAGTTGTAAACATGATCCAGATGTTTTTTGCTGTATCTGTGGATGCTTCACTACATCCAAACAGTGACCAAACAACAGATTTTGTGAAAAAGGCATACTTTGCTTATTTTGGTATTAAATTGGGTGACCAAGATAAGCCATGGGCACCTCATTCAGTTTCCCGGGCACGTGTTGAAAACCTCCGAGCATGGACTAAGGGAAAGAGAAAGAGCTTGGGTTTTGGTATTCCAGTGGTATGGAGGGAGCCACAGAATCACGTTGATGACTGCTGCTTCTGTTTAGTCCATATTTCTGGATACAGTTCCAAAACTAAATCATCTATCAGTTACCCTAACTTGCCA